>CM059415.1:2500-5000 GCA_030378225.1 Knoxia roxburghii
CCCTAAACCCTAAACCCTAAACCCTAAACCCTAAACCCTAAACCCTAAACCCTAAACCCTAAACCCTAAACCCTAAACCCTAAACCCTAAACCCTAAACCCTAAACCCTAAACCCTAAACCCTAAACCCTAAACCCTAAACCCTAAACCCTAAACCCTAAACCCTAAACCCTAAACCCTAAACCCTAAACCCTAAACCCTAAACCCTAAACCCTAAACCCTAAACCCTAAACCCTAAACCCTAAACCCTAAACCCTAAACCCTAAACCCTAAACCCTAAACCCTAAACCCTAAACCCTAAACCCTAAACCCTAAACCCTAAACCCTAAACCCTAAACCCTAAACCCTAAACCCTAAACCCTAAACCCTAAACCCTAAACCCTAAACCCTAAACCCTAAACCCTAAACCCTAAACCCTAAACCCTAAACCCTAAACCCTAAACCCTAAACCCTAAACCCTAAACCCTAAACCCTAAACCCTAAACCCTAAACCCTAAACCCTAAACCCTAAACCCTAAACCCTAAACCCTAAACCCTAAACCCTAAACCCTAAACCCTAAACCCTAAACCCTAAACCCTAAACCCTAAACCCTAAACCCTAAACCCTAAACCCTAAACCCTAAACCCTAAACCCTAAACCCTAAACCCTAAACCCTAAACCCTAAACCCTAAACCCTAAACCCTAAACCCTAAACCCTAAACCCTAAACCCTAAACCCTAAACCCTAAACCCTAAACCCTAAACCCTAAACCCTAAACCCTAAACCCTAAACCCTAAACCCTAAACCCTAAACCCTAAACCCTAAACCCTAAACCCTAAACCCTAAACCCTAAACCCTAAACCCTAAACCCTAAACCCTAAACCCTAAACCCTAAACCCTAAACCCTAAACCCTAAACCCTAAACCCTAAACCCTAAACCCTAAACCCTAAACCCTAAACCCTAAACCCTAAACCCTAAACCCTAAACCCTAAACCCTAAACCCTAAACCCTAAACCCTAAACCCTAAACCCTAAACCCTAAACCCTAAACCCTAAACCCTAAACCCTAAACCCTAAACCCTAAACCCTAAACCCTAAACCCTAAACCCTAAACCCTAAACCCTAAACCCTAAACCCTAAACCCTAAACCCTAAACCCTAAACCCTAAACCCTAAACCCTAAACCCTAAACCCTAAACCCTAAACCCTAAACCCTAAACCCTAAACCCTAAACCCTAAACCCTAAACCCTAAACCCTAAACCCTAAACCCTAAACCCTAAACCCTAAACCCTAAACCCTAAACCCTAAACCCTAAACCCTAAACCCTAAACCCTAAACCCTAAACCCTAAACCCTAAACCCTAAACCCTAAACCCTAAACCCTAAACCCTAAACCCTAAACCCTAAACCCTAAACCCTAAACCCTAAACCCTAAACCCTAAACCCTAAACCCTAAACCCTAAACCCTAAACCCTAAACCCTAAACCCTAAACCCTAAACCCTAAACCCTAAACCCTAAACCCTAAACCCTAAACCCTAAACCCTAAACCCTAAACCCTAAACCCTAAACCCTAAACCCTAAACCCTAAACCCTAAACCCTAAACCCTAAACCCTAAACCCTAAACCCTAAACCCTAAACCCTAAACCCTAAACCCTAAACCCTAAACCCTAAACCCTAAACCCTAAACCCTAAACCCTAAACCCTAAACCCTAAACCCTAAACCCTAAACCCTAAACCCTAAACCCTAAACCCTAAACCCTAAACCCTAAACCCTAAACCCTAAACCCTAAACCCTAAACCCTAAACCCTAAACCCTAAACCCTAAACCCTAAACCCTAAACCCTAAACCCTAAACCCTAAACCCTAAACCCTAAACCCTAAACCCTAAACCCTAAACCCTAAACCCTAAACCCTAAACCCTAAACCCTAAACCCTAAACCCTAAACCCTAAACCCTAAACCCTAAACCCTAAACCCTAAACCCTAAACCCTAAACCCTAAACCCTAAACCCTAAACCCTAAACCCTAAACCCTAAACCCTAAACCCTAAACCCTAAACCCTAAACCCTAAACCCTAAACCCTAAACCCTAAACCCTAAACCCTAAACCCTAAACCCTAAACCCTAAACCCTAAACCCTAAACCCTAAACCCTAAACCCTAAACCCTAAACCCTAAACCCTAAACCCTAAACCCTAAACCCTAAACCCTAAACCCTAAACCCTAAACCCTAAACCCTAAACCCTAAACCCTAAACCCTAAACCCTAAACCCTAAACCCTAAACCCTAAACCCTAAACCCTAAACCCTAAACCCTAAACCCTAAACCCTAAACCCTAAACCCTAAACCCTAAACCCTAAACCCTAAACCCTAAACCCTAAACCCTAAACCCTAAACCCTAAACCCTAAACCCTAAACCCTAAACCCTAAACCCTAAACCCTAAACCCTAAACCCTAAACCCTAAACCCTAAACCCTAAACCCTAAACCCTAAACCCTAAACCCTAAACCCTAAACCCTAAAC
>CM059415.1:6610000-6805493 GCA_030378225.1 Knoxia roxburghii
CCTTTGGCTCCCATTCTTGCTAGATAATCAGATAATTTGTTTCATTATCTGAAAATATGTTTAATTTCAGAATTGCTCTCCACCATGAACCGCTTGATTTCCAATAGTTTACAACTAAGAATAGTGTGACTTTACAACTCAGATGTAACAGGGAATGATATTTTTTGTAAGGTAGTAAATCAATGTAAATATATAAAAATCCTATGCTTTATATCATAGTAAAAGGTTTCACAAAGGATACATCGCAACATTTGGACAAATCAAATCATGATCAGTCTAGTTTTAGATACACACTGTTTCGGTTTTGATTTGATAAAATACAGAACTAAATAAAACTCAATTCATTGGTGCTCCTAGATTTAACTTTGCAAAAATCGAATAGGACATTATATTAGATACTGGTCTCTCTTCAACATTTTAGTTGTTATACAAAAACTTAGATTAAATATCGATTTAAATTGAATTTGACAATAATATTAGAACGTTTTTCTTGATCTCCTAACATGATATATTCTAATAGAATATGATGATGCGTGAGTATTTTTTCATTTCAAATAGTTTCTTCTTAAGTTTTAAACATTAATGAAAAGAATGAATAATAGATTAAACGATTTAAATTCAGTGAGGTCACTTTGAAAAGTAAAAAGTTAATTCTTATATTTAATGAGATTATGACTTTAATCAATTGAGGAATGCATAAATCTTTTACCCTTAAAGGATAAATAGTAGAGAGAAGTTGGAATGGTGGAAGAGAGAAAAATAAAAAGAAAGGAAAAATGTGGGAAAATTGGGACCCAAAAACAAAGTAAGGGAATGTTTCATGGATTTCATGAAATGCAAAATGTACGTTTTAGGGATCCTTTATTCCATCAATCATTCCAAAAATGCTTTATTCCTTTCTCTCCCAATGCCTAATAACATCACAAAAACAACACACAGTTCCCGATTCCTTCAAAGTTTTCAAACCCAGACAGCCAGTCCGCTCTCTCTTTCCATCATCATCCGAGGCTGAGTCTGAACCTGACTCTGAGCCTGAGGCTGATCGATCTCCGTCCCCATTCCTCGTTATTGATGTTAGCAGTTTCTCTCCTTTCTCTTTTACTAACCAACTTTTTTCTCTTTTCCCGAAAGTTTTGATTGGGATTTCTCTCCATTCCTCCATACATTCATCCATTACTCCTCACCTCTCTAATATTGCTAACATCGTTTCACCTTAACTCTTGTCACAATGGGGGTCTTAAAGTGGGTAAAGATAAATGACTCTTTTAATTTAGCGGCCATGAATCGATTCTAAATGGTTAATTTAATTTAAATATTCGAGTTTATATGTTGATCTAACAAATCTACTTTTTAGATGGACAGAAATTCATAAACAATCATGCATTATGAATTCGTATTCTTCGAATCTTTCGCCTGGATTAGGTTTATAACTCCGATTATAAAGTTAGTATTAGATGATAAACTTCTATTAATATAGAACTATTATTTTGAGATGAGAGTGATATAAATTAATAGGTATTATTGAAAAAGTTGGGTTTTGTTGGCTAATCAGGTTAGTTTTGTATGAAAAATACGAACCTCGCTATTAGAATGAGACGAAGGCAACTCACTTTGAAACATTTGAGATATGTAATTAACTTTATTTTGTTAGTTATTTCTTTAACCCCAACTATTGTTGGCCAGATAAAAAAAAAATATATAGGAAGTATCATTTTCAGTATTATATAGACTAGTACTATTTTGGAATACAGTCATTATTATTAATGAAGATTTAAGAGTTTTACAATATTTTTGGATGAAAAATAAACAATATTGTTGCATTTCTTTAAATTTTTTGAATAGTTAAAAAAAAATAAATAAATAAACCATATTTGAGAGTTAAGTTTGTGTTACACACTTCTTTTTGTAAAGATTATAGTCCAACCTTTGTCTCCCTCTCCAAATAAATAAAAACTAATACCCCATTCATTGTTGAAACTTTCTATAAAAGATAGCCAGTCCAACTTCTGATTATGTATCTACCTTTATCCTTATAATCAGAGAAAGTTAGAGTAAACAACTTTAAGTCCCTCTTTAACACTCTAACACACACACCCCCCAAAAAAAATGCCAAAAAAAAAAACAAAAACAAACAAAAAACAAAGAAAGAAAGAAAGAAAGAGAGACAACTTAGCTTTGTCTCACATGCATTCCACTTTCACAAACAAAACCAACAACTACAAGTAAGGCACAAAACTCACTTCACATCTACTCTTATTAAGCCCTTCTTCACTTCCATAACTTTCCATCCACAAAACTAATCTTCTCTAACCTAATATGAACCCCAACATAGAAACCCTTCTTCTGCATCATCATCTTCTTCTTGTAGTTCATCTCTAAGTCTTCAAAAACCCTAAATACTTGTACTTTTGAACAACATAATTGAAATTTCACAGTCAAGATGAGAACTGGAAGTTATACTCTTCAACAGTCTTTGACACCTGAAGCTACAACAGTAGTAAAACAAGCACTAAACCTAGCTAGAAGGCGAGGTCATGCTCAAGTCACCCCACTTCATGTAGCAAGCGTTATGCTTGCTTCTTCGTCCGGCCTGTTTCGAAGGGCTTGTCTTCAATCCCACTCCCATCCCCTCCAGTGCAAAGCCCTCGAGCTTTGCTTCAATGTCGCGCTCAACCGCCTCCCGACTTCCACATCCAGCCCCATTCTAGGGCCTCATTCCCACATCCCTTCCCTCTCAAACTCCATAGTCGCGGCGTTTAAGCGCGCGCAAGCCCACCAACGCCGGGGCTCCATAGAGAACCAGCAGCAGCCCATCTTAGCCCTCAAAGTAGAGATAGAACAGCTTGTGATATCCATCCTTGATGACCCTAGTGTGAGTAGAGTCATGAGGGAAGCTGGTTTCTCGAGCACGCAAGTGAAAACCAAGGTAGAACAAGCAGTTTCCATGGAGATACGTACTCATAGTCCCGCTGTTAGTAGTCATGAGTCCAAGGAAAGTACTAAACCATTGATCCTTGGAAATTGTGTTCCCCAAACTTCGGTGGGACAACCTCGGCCTACTCCTCCCCAGTTATCTTCGAGCCAATTTAGGTTGTCAATGGGCAGAAGTACAGCTGAGCAAGTACGAGATGATGATGTGATGAGTATTGTAGGAGCAATGATGAATAATAAAGCCAAGAACACAATCATAGTCGGCGAATGTCCGGCCACGGCTGAGAGCGTGGTAAAAGGAGTGATCGATAAGTTCGATAAAGGAAATGTGCCGGCGGAAATGAGGTCAGTTCAATTCATCAGTGTCCCACTTTTTACCTTGAGGAACATTTCCAGGGACGAATTTGAAGTGAAGCTTGGAGAACTTAGATCATTAGTAAAGAACTATGTGAGTAGAGGGGTTGTTTTGTATTTAGGTGATCTTCAATGGGTTTCAGAGTTTTGGTCAAAATATGGTGAACAAAGAACTAGCTTTTACTCACCAGTGGAGCACATGATAATGGAGCTAAGTAGATTGTTATGTGGGATTAGGCCAGATAGTGGGAAGTTGTGGATTATGGGGATCGCTACTTTTCAGACATACATCAAATGTAAGACTGGTCGTCCTTCTTTAGAGACTCTTTGGGATCTTCATCCACTCACCATTCCTGTTGGAAGCTTGGCACTCACCCTTAATCTTGATAGGTAATAATATTATTATTCCCTTTACTTTATCCCCTTTTTGTTCCAGAGAAAAACATTATTATGTGCTGTTTTATTTTTTATTTTTTGTCAAAAACAGTCCTGAGACTAACGAGCCTGGTTGCCCTTTCCATTGATTAGTGAAGAGATTACATAGTGGATGGATGTGATTAGACAAACCTGTTCTTTCTACCCAAACTTGATTAGTGAAAAACATTATTATGCTTAGTTAACATTCTACCCTTTTGATTTTCTACACATTTTGTTTGAAAAATGGGAATAGAATTTGAATCTTTTTTATTCTTTTGTGTTGGTCCAGTGATTTGAACAATCATTTCAGAAGCAAGGCTGGAGTAGAGGGGTCCAGTACTTGGTTACTTTATAAAGCAGGAGCTGCTGAGAAGCACCTGAATTGCTGTGCAGACTGTGTGGCCAATTTCAAGAAGGAAGCTCGAACATTAGCAAGAGGTCCTCATGAAAGTGACTCCATTGCTAATTATCCAAGCTCAAGCTTGCCTTCTTGGCTCCAGCAATACAAGGATGAGAAGAGAAGAGAAACAAACACTAATGATGATCAGGTTTTAACTTCTTGAAAATATGGGATGACAAAGATAACTATTTTTTAATTGAATGGTTCTGGAAATCTTATTTAGGAATTCTTTTGTGATGTTTTCAGGAATTTGACAAGATCAGGGATCTTTGCCAGAAATGGAACTCAATTTGCAAATCTGTTCACAAAAAGCATCCTCACTTTCTGGAGAAAGTTGCTCCTACTACTACAACATCTCCTACTTCCTCAGCCTCAGTATCTTCAAACGACAAGCACATCTCTAAATTCCATCATCAAAGCAGTAACATCCTCTCCTGGCCGTTGATTTTTGAATCTAATGCTCCTAATCATCATCATCAATCACCTAAGGAGCGTAAGTTCTTCGTGTCCGAAAGCGAGATCGAATCGCTAGAACCCAAGGTGTTCTCACTTTACAAGCCAGCTCATGACATAAAACCTGAACTTCTATCCAATCCAAATTCAAGTCCCAATTCAGCTTCCTCAAGTGAAGCAAGTGGAGATTTGGAGTGCTTGTTGCCTAGGTTCAAGGAGAATAATCCTGAGAATCACAAGATCCTTTGTAGTGCATTGGAGAAGAAAGTCCCATGGCAGGAAGAAATCATTCCTGACATTGTGAACACAATCTTGGAATGCAGGTCAGGAAAGAGGCAGAATCGGCATCCCAAAAGCCAAACATTGATGATCAACAACAAAAAAACGGAAACTAGAGAAGAGGCATGGTTAGCTTTCTTGGGAGCTGATCTTGAAGGAAAAGAGAAAATTTCCAAGGAGCTCGGGAGGGTTGTCTTTGGTTCTCAAGATAACTTCATCACCATTAGTATTAGCTCCTTTTCATCATCATCCATTAGGAGGGCCGATTCGGCCGAAGAAGTCAGCAACAAGAGACCAAGGGAAGAACATGGAAAGAGCTATTTAGAGAGGTTTGGAGAAGCTGTGAATGAAAATCCAAGCCGAGTTTTTCTCATGGAAGATGTCGATCAAATTGATTACCATTCCAAGAAGGGTTTGAAGCAAGCCGTCGAAACAGGAAGCATTACACTTCCAGATGGTGAAAGGGTTCTCCTTAAGGACGCCATTGTCATATTCAGCTCTGTCACAAGAGCTTCTTCTCCGCCTCAAAAGAAAGAACAACAACAAGAACAGGAGGGAGGAAAGAATTTGGAGGAGGTTAATAGATCTTGTGCTTCTTTGGATTTGAACATTGCAACTGAAGATCAGGATGACGATCATGAGCATCATCCAATGTCCTCCAATGCAATTAGAATCATAGATTTGGTGGATAAGCAATTTATGTTTAAGGTTCAAGTAGTGTGAAAATTAAATTAAGGAGCTTTTTGCTTGCTGAATTTCTAATTTCTAGATGTATTTTAGCTTTTTTTTTTTTTTTTTTTTTTCTCAAGGTCTTGTAGTAATGGGGGTGAGGGACAAACTGATATTGTTAACCATAGATGATGAAAAGATTTTACCTCAAGCTTAAAAGGAGAGTTGGCCATGTAGAAAAACAAACAATTATGTTGTATATTATAATTTCCATCTTTTCTATTCACTATCTTATAAGCTTTTAAAACAAACAATTATGCTGTATATTATAATTTCCATCTTTTCTATTCACTATCTTATAAGCTTTTATTTTAATTTTTATTAATTTCCTTCCTTACCAAATAAATTTTTTTTTACTAATTATCATATTAATTTTTTCTCTCTACCACCTCAATTTGAATTAAAAAACTCTTCATTGCCCTTTCTCTCCCCCCTCTCCAGTAAAAGTACAATTTTTATCAAAATTAAAGTTATTATGCTTAAAAATGAAGCGGTAACTAATAATACTTAATAAAAAATCTAAAAAAACTTGCACAATTATTATTATCATTATTTATTCAAATTAAAGATTACGAGTTCGACTAAGAAAAAATGAGAACCACTATCAATTGTTTTGGAAAAATAAATTAAAAAAAGAAAGATTTATTTTCGACGGTGCGGCGGCCACTGGTAATATTGTTAGAGAGAGCGCGAAAGGCGGAAAGGTACGGCCGAAGAAGACAACCACCGACGCCACAAACGCAGCCGCCGACATTGGCCATTACTGATTAGTGCATTCATTTTCAAATTTCAGCAGATGGAAAGTAGCCATTTTTTACGGGGGAAGAAAATGAAGGCTTCTTATAATCATTCTGTCTTCATTTAAAATATTTTATATTTTTAATCTAATTTTTTGAATTTAAAATTATTTTTAATAAAGTTTTAATACCAATACAAGAAGGTGGGACATTTGTGAAAAAAGAAAAACGGAGATTAGAAACGAATTACTTGAGGAAGAAGTGCGAGGGTTTGCATTAGAGAATATAATCTTTTCTTAAAAGCAGAGAAAAAAGAATCCACACAGTAAGTGGCTTCTAAACACCTTTCCAAACTACATTTACTATTAAGTAATGGTGGACATCTAATATTAATTACTCTCTCTTACCTTTTAATAAAATATTTAAAGTTATACATATAAATTAATAATTAATAATTATTTAATTTGAAATACAATATTACATATATTTTTCTTATTATAACTCTTTTCCTAAAAAATTATCTTTGCCAATCATATTAAAACATTTTTATTACATAAGGATCATTTAAAACTAAATAGTAAAAAATTACATAAAAAATTATTAAAACATTAACTCCACAATCGAATACAATCTTATATAAAAAAAATTGAGATGGGTAATTATTGTGGTTATCATCTCGTGGGTATTATTTCTCATTTTATAATTTAATATATTATTTTAAAGAAAGATATATTAATAAGAGAGTTATAAGTTAATGATTGATATTTTTAATTTTATATAATAATTTTAACTTCGAATTATTTAAATTACGACATCTCCGTCTCACAAAAAGGAAGAGATATATTTGATTTCTTTGAGTTTATCCATATGTCTAGTGAGCCCCAAATCTTTTTCCAATTAAGCTTATTATTCCTTCCTCCTTTCACACTTCTTTCTTATTTTATCTTGTCTCATTTGCTCCATGCTACGCGACACTGTCTTCACATACTTAATTCCTCCCATTTTATTGAAATACGCAATTATATGAATGATCTACACAATAAAATAAAATATTTTATATAATATTTAATAATTTTCGTCTAATAACTCTTGAAATCATAAGTAATTTATTTTCTTTCGTTAACTAACTATTTTTTATTATATGTATCCGTGAGAAATTGAACTTCTCTCTCTCTTTTTTTTTTTTTTTTTTTATACAACTTTTCATTTTGATAGTTATAATAAATAAAACTCTGATTACTATGCATCGTAATTTTGCTAGTGACCTAAATTTGTTTTTGCGTCCTTAAAGTTTAAACCGTTACCGCTACCGAAAATGCAGTCATATGAAATATTGTACTACCAAATATCTTTTCTCAATTCAGACAACCTAGGAGAAGGGGATTGCCTCTTTTCTTCTTTTGGGTTTAAAGCTTAAAGTAACTAAGAAATCAAAATTCCCAAGCGGTCCAAAGTATATTTTGAAGATAAGAAAGTAGTCAAGAAAATTTTCAATATTAAAAATATTATAAAAACTCAATTTTATTTTTTTTTAAATTTGTGGTTTGGCAAACGATGTTGTTTGGTTAATTATTGGAATGTTGAGTAGTGATGTCCATCCATAAGGAATCTTATCAAGGATTTAAATATGAATTAAACCTCATTCTTATGTCAAACTTTCCCCATGTACATCCATTAGGGCACAAACCCTTTTAGGAACAGCACAACAACAAACATCAAAAGATCCCATTTGTCCAACTACATGCTTAAACATATACTAACCCCATAACTAAATATTTGATACATTTTATCCCTTAATATTATAAGTATAATGTTTTTATGATGTAAAAAAAGGGAAAGAAAAGAGAAAGATATATCGTAATTATAAATAATCTCTTTTGTTGGTCGAAAGATGGGAAAATCATCCCCAAAAAAAAAAAAAGAAAAAAAAGGGGATAAATCTTGTTCTTTCCGGTCAAAGAAAATTTAAGTAATGGTAATATTCTGTTCCCACTTTCTCCTATAACCAATGATTGAGGTGGGCAATCAATATTAATTAATTAAACCCTAAAGTAGTGCATTAATTAAATACTTTTACAAAAATAATTTAAAAAGAAAAGGGAAGAGAGGGGGGGGCTAGCCGTTTTTGAATGTGATCTGGTGTTTCCTCTGAACATGATCTGGAGAATGATTACAGTTTGGGGAAAAAGGGAAGAAGGCAAAAGGAAAGGAGAATCAAAAGGCAAAGGAGGCACTAAATATTTCTTTATGCATGAGAGGGTTTTTTTTTTTTTTTTTTTTTTTTTTTTTTTGAGTGTAGCATAGCATTATTAATGCCGTAAAGGAAAGCATTATGTAATGTACTTTTGAAAGGTAATGCAACTTTTTTAATAGCCATCTTTTGCTTTGCTAAAATAGAAGAGAGGACTCTAAATCAAGACAAGCTTCTACACTTCCAAACCCTTTTTTCAAAATCTTTTTCTTCTTCTTTTTTTTCTTATTACTAACTTGAATTGCAAATCATACCGCATACATACTTAAGTATATATAGTTTGTAGTATCTGTATAAAATACATGATTAGTGTCTTGTTGTTTGTATCTTAATATGATGTATATAATGTTCTCAAAGGATATATACGTATACAATATAAGAATTGAACAAGACTAATTGATCATTTGTTTTACTAACTGTATAATATCATTCCACTAATGAAATACGAGTAGGTACGGTATTAGGCTAGTGCCAATGAGATACGTAAACGAGGACAGATTACATAATTTTGTACTAATTAGTTTTGAATTGTCGAGTGAGAGTTACTCTGTCTTTTAAAGAGATGAGAGTATTCTCTGATAGTTTCGCTCTATTATTATTTCCAATTCTTAAAAGATTGATAAGGATTAAGTCAAGCTAAATATGCATGATAAAAGAGACAATTTTTTGTTGCATAATAGCCTAGTTAACTATATATAGTAGGGGGGATAGTGGTGGTGGTGGATGATAAAAAATGATGTGGTGGTGGTTTTGAGGAAAGATTGGGGCATGGAGACAAAGTTTCCACACTTGAAATCTTTTGCAGACTTTCTTTAAGAAAAGGGAAAGATGATAAGGGTTGATATATAAATACAGAGATTATAGATAGATAGAGAGAAAGAAAGAGAAAGAAGTGTGTCTCTTTTACATATGGTCGCCATCTACATATAGCTTTTTCCTTTTCCTTTCTCTCTTCTCTTTTCTTTTCTTTAGGAAGTGATTTTTGCATGAAAGTAAGGGAAGTCTCGGATCTGGGAAACTCACCAGCACTGCACCTCCATCCATCTGATATTCTGCACCACCACCACCATCATCATCATAATAATATCGATCCATGGATCAATGATCGAGTGAATAATACTACTCCCTGATTAGAATCTTTCTCTCCTTTTTTTTTTCTGGTCTTGTGGGTTCTCCTGATCAATGCCTTGGATCCCCCGCCATCCCCTCCCATCAGACTCAACTATGGAGATTACTTTTAGCCATATTTAAAGATTCAAACACAAGAGAGAGGATTGAGTGATGCTATACTATTGGTTAGGACGTTCTTATAAATTAAATCAGAGCGCAAACGTAAATTTTAAATTTTCAGGACGCGAAACTACAATGACATGAAGAGTGAATATCGGTCGAAACTCAGTCAAAATAACCCTATTAAAAAAAATTTCGATCGATTCGGGTGATAGCATCCTCGAAGTCAAAGTGTAGTGCTGCCGGTGAATCAAACAAACAACAGACACTGAAGAAATGTTCTGTAAATCATCTTCCCTTTAAATCAAACATGTTAATGTATTATCTGACATAATCTCAGGATAATGACCTTCAAAAATGATTTTTAAAAAATATTATACAGAAGCCATTGATTAAGGCTATATATACTGCAAAAAAAAAAAAAAGGCTATATATATATACGTACAGTTGAAGTATGTACGTAGTTGGAAAATAAAAAAAATGGGGAGGACTTGGTCAAAAAGAGGTGGTGGTGCCTCTTGCATAAAAAGTTGACGAGAATGTTTTCATTGTCAGGTATTTGGATATGGTGGGATTATCTTATTATGCCATTTCCAATGATTGTTTATTATTAATTTATACCCTTTTTTCCTTTTTTTTTTAATTTTAAAAATGGCTGTTGGGTGGGTTGGGAGTAGAGAGGGGGCATGTGCATGCAAGAAGTGAACTCATTTTCAAGAAATTTGGGTGGCAAATCCCATGCAACATTGTGAGGTTAACCTAGGTTTCGTGCCTGTATCTCTGCATGCCTTATATTCTTCTTCTGATACAAAATTATTTCCTCTTCATTCTAAAATGATTCATCTTAATCGCCAACTTTAATAAACTCAGTTAGGCCAATTTGAAACTGCCACTTAATTATACTTGTGTACAATAATAGAATCGGAAATTTTAAAATGAGAGTGTTAATTTAAAATAAAAAATAATAATAATACTAAAACGAGAGGAGTTTGACTGTTCTGATGGCGAAATAAGCGGGTCATGAGGATGGTTTATTAGGAAGAGACTCCCCAGCAACTCAAATAATCTATTGTGTGTCATAGGACAACTCATGAGAGTTTTATTACCTATTTCTTATAATATAGGTAAAAACCCAACATATGAACATATTAACACCCTAAGGCACGAGTCTATTTATTGAGAAAAAGATTTGAATCTTGTAGAGATATAATCCCTTCTTTTTTAAATAAGAAATTTAAGTTTAAATACGTAATTATTACCCTTTTCTCAAAAAAAAAAAAAAAAAATCTCTGTTTTCTTAAACCTTTTCTACTATTGAATAAGAATAATTTAACATTAAAAGACTGAAAAGATATTAAAAATATAAAATAAAAGTATAAATCATTTTTCAAATATCTCGTATAAAAAATGGTCTTATTAAAAAAAAAGAAAAACAAAAACCAAAAAACTAGTGCAAGAGGTTATTGGTTCGGCCCATAATGTATTTATTTTGAAATGTCCCGGGGCCAGGACCTTGTACTATGCTTTTGTTTACTTTTCTTCCGGTCAGGAATTTCTAGGATCCAGAACTCTTAAGTCACTTTCGGGCCCAGAAATGCTAAGTTCCAGGCCGGACTGTGTTTTGGGCTTGGGAGACACTTGTGCCCCTTAAGTGACTTCATAATTTTCCTTTTACAAGAATTCTAGTGATAAGATCTCATTGTAGGGGTTTACAAGAATTCTGAATCATGCAAAATCCTTCAAGGCACAAGTCAGATCCTCTGTTCCCAATTACTATGTTTTTCTGGTGTTAAGAATGTGAGGTTTGTTTAAAGAAGGCCTATCACCTATTGGGCCATAGCCCATCATAAATCTCATATTTCCAAGCTAATACAAGGCAGCACCATACAGAAGCAGCCCAAAGATATACAGGACAGATGCCATAGTTCCCCACTAGAGCACAAAATCCCAAGTACAAATTTTACCATATCCCAAACTATATGTAGTATGACAGTGCATATATGATTTCTATAACAGCAGCAAACATAAGCTAGTTTATCTTTCAGTTTGGGGGGGAATAGATAGTTACATTGATGCTGCTGGATCCTTACCAAACCCCATCAGAGCATGAGTTGCCAACATCGAGCCGCGGCGTGTCATTTCCAGTATCCTCCCAACCAGTGGCAATTGAACAGTTTCTCTGTTTCTCAAAGGCTTCTTATCCCACCTGCATGCATTCAACACAACATCATTCGCCCCACGATTCCCAAATCTTAACACATTGCTCCTCATTGGATTGTTTTATACTTAAAACACGCATTCGACAGTAAGTCAGAACAAAAAAAACATACAAATCTTCATGGCGGACTATTTTCCCATCCTTGAGCTGCAACTTGATGAGGGATATCATATTTATATCCCTCCCCATAAACTTGTAATATTGCTTGTTGTCCATGAGTATCTAAATCAATGGCACAGACAAAGGTTAAATAAAGTTCTTGTAAAGAAATGGTGCATTACTATTAAAAGTTCATGCTGCATGCAAGGAAGAGATTCTTGCACCTCCTTATTTCCAGGTGAAATGATGTTCTCTTTGATGCTGTATTCTACAATTCTTGATTCACTAAACACCTGAAATTCAGGAGAAGCATTTATAACTAGACTATAAAATCATTACAAGGTACAGTCCATTAAGTTAAGGTTATCATCACGAGTAAACAATATGTTAGGAAGTATAGTGACTTTCTCAATTTTGTTTTTAAGTTCCTTCTCAAATTGTAACTATGTGTTTGTGAAAAAACAATGGCATGGAAACTATTAGTGAAAAATTTGTAAGGCAAACCTTAGGAATTGAATAAAATGCCGACTTTATCTGCTTAACCCTGCAACGATCGACATATTTATATAAGAGAAACCATAGGTACAAATAGTGTGATAGATATTGTTTCATTATCTAGGCGTACCCTTGAGCTCGCATCAACGGATCTTCGAAGGTTGCATCAAGAGCATAGATTTCAAAATCCTTAGCCGAGCCACGGGATTCGTAGCTGAAATCAATTATAGAAGGTTAAAGAAACTTTAGGATGCAGACAGCAAAAATGAAATTCCAAATGAATGACTGATGGATGATCCTTCCATTAGATTGCTTTTGTTACCTAAAACAGAATTCAGGTCATGTATTTCTGTAGCTAAAAAGTAAAACTGAGGAGCCCTCTTCTGTCATGGACAAAACTAACTTGACAGAGTATGTCGTAGGTGTTCAGGCAATATACTACTGCACTGAAGAGCTTATTAAACAACACAAACAATAATCTGTTTCATGACTTTATCACCCAAAACTAAGTTATAGGGCAGATTATCCTCTACTTCTTTGCTTAATGAACTTTGCAACTAAAGTTAAAGAACTGAGCTAACGCCGGTTACATCTCACCCAAGATTTTGCAGTTCATGATCTTAATTATCACTGTGGGAATCAATCAAGCAGATAAGGGTGACATTTGCAGCTTTCTTTTGAAGGATATGGTTTTGATTTCTCATTTGAATCCCGTGCCATGATGATCAAAGTATTCATATTATCATACCTCAAAAAGAAAGCTTAATCGTTGTTCAAGTAGGAAGAACTACTCACGTATGTATTACAAATCAAGTGAAATCATAAAAGAGAAATTTGGGTTCTGAAAGTTGGCCAAAACTCACTCACATGTTCAAAAGATGAGGTAGTATCTGATCGAAGCTTGTATTTGAAGGATCACAAGACCTTTTAGCGTACCCTTCCCTCTGCTGATCCTGCTTGATTGCCTCCTCGTTTCGAACATCTTCACCAAATACAGCAACCCCAACAAATAACAAACACAACATGATATTGACACCCAGAGTCACTAATTTCAATGAAATAACGGCAGTTCTCAGAAAAAAAAAAAAATACAAAAAATTGAAACGAAATTAATGCACAACAGATGAGGAAGAAAGAGGGATAAAGAACGCACCTTTTGGGTTCTTCTCCATGGTGGGTTCTGAAGCAGTTGAAGAATAGTTCCGCAGAGAAGGAAAACGCAGCAAGTAGTTGTCTTTCGTTGAGAAAAAAATCTGAGCTTTATGTGATAATGTTACTCCACTGGAGGGAAGAGAAGAAGAACATGCAGACGAATACGAAGAAGAGTAACGAGAATAAAGGTCAGGATGAAGAGACAGAAGAGTAGAGAAAGTCCTGAGGCTGCGCAGGGACAAACGTGGCAAAAGCTTGTCCATTTGCAAGATCCTGATCGCCCGGTTCAGTTTTGCTTACAAGTCGTCTGACTGACCCCTGGGATTGCTTTTTATTCACAACTCTCTTAAGTCTTCTGAAGATGCAAGTTTGCAAACGGAAGTTCCTACAAGAAAAAATCAAAACCATTTCCGAATTTGTCGACCCATTTTACCATAATAAACAACGTTAAAAAAAAAAAAAACAAATGGTCTCATTCGCACAATCACAGAATGTAGCTTACAAGCTTCTTTCTGAACAGATTATACACAAGAGTTCGATTCTGCAAGCCTAGTTAATGGAGACAAATAGTAACCCTTTATTGGATATTGAAGATAGACTCTAGTTACTGGAGACAAATAGCAACCCTTTATTTGTACATGGATCCAAAGAAATGATGAGAGAGTTGCAAAGAATAATACAATCACTCACTACCTATACAACTTCTTCAAAAAATCAGAAATTTCAGCTACACGCAGAGGAAGAAATCTAGCAAGAAGGCTCATTTCCAATTGGATTCATTAGCAATCTACCGCTTGGGCTCATTTAAGGTCTTGCCTTCGAAAAATTCGTTCAGCATATGGTCAAGATCCTCAGGTTTGTATCTGATATATTTCTGGGGATTCTTGCCGGTCTCAACCAAAGGCCTGCAATAAGTCACCAAGCAACTATGTGAATTCATCACCAAGCAAATGTTCTTGAGCAGAAAGCAGCTGGCCATAAGAAGAGAAAAAATAGAATGTACAAACTTATTGATATGGGAGGAACATACCCAAAGCGTTTAAGGAAAGATCTGTATGCTGGCAGTAAAACTTCAGCGACAGCAAGTTTTAAAGAGTCCCGTAGTTCTGTATCAGGGACAGTCCATTGAGTTTGCCTCTGATGGAGCTCTTCAAATTGCATATTGAACGTCTTCAATCTAAGGAGAACAAAGCAGTTTTTACCATGAGACAGAAGTTAAAGTTGAACCACCAAATTGCAACTTCAGCAATATTCTTTTCACAAAAAGCAACATGAACACAGACCTATCTTTAACAATTGCTCTTGAAACTCCACTGCTATTTCCTCCATCGGCACTGACAGAACTACCACCTGATGAGGTTAGACCTTGGATGGAGAGGCACTGCAGAATCTACAGTGGAACAAAATAGAAAACCAACTCAAAATAAGTAGTGTTCTGTTTCAAAATAAATAAATAAAATTGTAAGAGTTATGAGTTGGAAAATGCAATAACTCTGTGGAGCTCTGCTCATTTCTGAACTGGCAAAAACTTCCATAGCCCACACTGATTTCATTATTATGAGAAATACTGACAAAGCAGGGTATCAGAGCTTGCTCTGTGAGTCTAATATTTCTGTTTCCCAACTTTCCGGGTGAGAATTTAATTACTACCATACATATTTGAAAAAACATTGACAGCACCAAAAAAAAATCGAGACAGAGCAATAGACAAAAATGTTTCATGATGAACCAGGAAAGATATAAAAGGGAAAACAAGACACTAGTGAAGTAATGGTGATCTTGACAAAGGCTACGAGGATAAAACCTTGGACCAAGCAATCCTCTTGTATTGATTTGCATGTTGCTGAACTACTCTCCTATGTCTTTGCACCCAATCATCTCCCAACAGATCTTTGGCTTCAGACCTATAAAAGCAATAGAAAATAAGCACAGCCTTGCATAAGTGTAAGACAACTATGTAAAGCTTTCTGACAATTGACAAAACAAGAGACAATTGTCTGACCTGCGCACAGATCTGACAATGTAGTGAATGTTGTTCATGAGGAACAAGCTGCTAAGAGCAGGATCTTTATATTGCTTAGATTTCCCATCCAGATTGGTTTGCAAAGCTTGCATTATTCTCATCGTCACGGCAGCCAGTTCAGTATTTGAGCCATCTTCATTTTCAACTTCTAGAAAAAGCTGCTTTAGTGTTGATTGATAGCTGAAAGAGCAAAGTTGAGGAAGTCAAATCAATTGAACTCATGAAAGCCATTTCACATGAATAAAAACTTGAACCTTTTCCAAGGTAACATAGGCATATTGATTCTTCAAGAGCAAAAAACTAGTCAAGTCCAGCTCAGGAAAAGAGATATTTCAGTCTTCAGCATGAAGGCAATTCAGTAAGGGTAAGATCATATGCAAGACCTAAGAACAGCTCACTAACAAAGTGTAACAACTTCAAGGAGCACAATGCCTCCAGTTTGTGTTGTCAACTAGCATCAATGTTAAACTGATGATTTAATCAGGTTCTCATCATAAAATAAACCATTGAAAGTATTAGTCTTCTATGAAGTCCCTAAAACAAGAATAATAGAGGCTAGCTTATTTTTGCGCACAGATAAAAATATATAAAGATTAAATATAAATAAAAACGAAGCTCCTAAAGAAAAGACAACTGTAAATCTCATCACGATCTACTTACATGTGCCCTTTTAGGACTGAACTGGAAGCAAGTAGCAGTTGGTAGACAACATGTGTGCAAATTAACAGAAAAGGGCCAGGAAAATAGCAAATATCACTTACTCAAAGAGGAACTTCACATAGTTAATCACATAGCTTGTCAGGGGATGAACTGTTCCATCTGCAACTGGAGTTTTTGTAGCATCTTTCTCAACTGCTTCTTCAAAATCACTAAATGTATCTTGTGCTGTCCGAGCTAGACGCTTTGTCAAACCCAAGGCAGATTCTCTAATGTCATTGCAAGGTTTACCTCTGAAAAGACTTTCAATCTGATAACACAAAGAAAGAGTTCCGTAAGTATAACAACTAACTATACGGCAGTGAGTCGTTCGGTTGGAAATTATATGATATATTTCGTATTAGAATACAATAAAGGATGAAAAATATATGTATTGATATAAAGCAATACAAATTGCAATATAGTGCATACCTCAGAGTGAAGTTCTCGCATTATTTCATACATGTCAAGCAGCACAAATAACTTTTCAGGAGATCTCTTGCTTTTAGCAATTGCATCCCCAAAACTAAGCAGGACAGCAACACTTCCAGCTGTTACCTCAGCAAAACACTGGTCCTTCAGCGAATCAAAGCCCTCAAATATTTGATCACAAACTTTGCGTTCACCAGCAAACAGCAATTTGACCTGTTGAAGAATCGTTAGCCACCAAGAGAATCAGAACCATGTAAAAGATAGTTATGGAGAACATACAGCAATCCGCATAAAGTGTATCCAATTCCCAATCTTGGCTTCTAAAACTTCCCACTGCATCTTCTGAACGTCATCTTTGCTAAGTTTCTCAACTCCCAGTTTCCGAAGACTTTCTTCCAAAACTGATGAACGAGTGTCTCTGCACAAGAGTCACAAAACGAAGAGAGGATTAACACAAGCCTAGCATATCCACATGCGAAGAACTTATACCACAAGTAGATCAAATGGCCAATAATTGGATTGTCATGCCTAAGCAATTCTAAGGTGCTATAAACTCAAGAAAAAGTATATGAACAAGTATCAAATACACCATCACAATACAAATGGCCATATATAGAGATTTCATATTTTCCACTTGGAAAACACTAGTCCATTGCCAAACGATTGAAAACTGCCAACCAAAATTTTCTCTATACCATAAAATAATGGCATGAAAAAGCATTTGACCATAAAATCAAATGTGCCAAAGACTTGAAGAGAATTCATAGTCCCATCTAACATGTTCAAAAAGCAAATATAACAACCAAAAACATTGAATCTTTTATTTCCCCGATCTGTATCAATGACACCTCAAGTAGTCACAGATTTCTCAGAAGACCTCTCGAGTCTTCACAGTTTATGTCTAACATTGATGAAACTATCAAGTTCAAACAATGAACTGGAGGAAGTATGAAGTTGGCGAAGAATGGCCTAGCTCTTTGAACTTTTCTGGCACCTATCTTCTAGCAAAGAGAGATCTCCATGATTGTTTGCTGCGACTCGTCTTGAGTCAGGTTATGTATGATTCCATGTTAATCATGTCAATGATACAAGCCGTGCAAACAGAAAATTTATCTCAGTTCATAAAATCTGAGTAAAAACTTCTAGCACTGAAGAGATATAGAACAACTTGCAAATAGCAATGAATTCGTATAGAAATCAACTACAACTTTTTGGAGAAACATGGAGCTTTTTGAATCAATGTGACCAATCTTTTCCACATATAGAAATAACAAACCAAATGTTCCAATCAGATTGCTTTACAACTATAAGTGACAGTATGTACCTATATATTTTCAATAATTGTTGTTTGTGGCCAGCTTGAACCATTTGTTGGGCTAAATCATGCAACAAAGGCAGAACCCTTGGTGGTATAAGGGTTGGCAGCGTGTAAATGGCATTTTCTGCATTAACATGATGGTGCTCATGGTGGTGCCCATTTGCTGAAGCATTCTTGCCATTTCCATCAGGCTGCCCAGGTGATTCAGATGATGGTCGCATTGCACTAGGAAGGCCCTCAAAAAGACGATCTGGTTCGATAGGCTTGCTGGAAAAGATAATTTATGCAGAAAATGCCATACATTTATCAAGATCCAGAGAAAATGGAACATGCATTCACATTAGGAAACTAAAGGAAGCAGTTTTGGGCTATTAAGAATTGGCTAACTTTGCATCTCAAAAGTAGGGAACTGCTATTTGGTAAGTACACAAATACAAGAATCAGTAATGACTAACTTTTTAACAGGTTGAAGGTTGATGTATAAGCTACTACTACCAGGAAAATAATTAATGGGACAAGTAACAGCATAAAAATAGAGAGGTCGCCAAAGTAACCTGTAAGATAACAGAAGCTGCTTAAATTCGTCTTCCAGCTTTGAAATAGCTGTGTTTAGCAAACTATTCGCATGGCTGAGCACTCCATCACTACTTTTGAAGCTTTTGTTACTGCTAAAAAAGCCAATATTTTCTCTTAGCTGTTCAATTGCTATTAGATACATCTCAAGGTCCTCACGCGGCCCTTTAAGTATTTTTGCCTCTGCCTGCAATTGATTTAAAGATACAAATATGAAGCAAAAGATGTGGGAAAGGAATTTATAAAAATAAGTGGACACGAAATGATAACTAGATATAACAAAGTTAAACTCATGCATCTCAAGAGATTTCCCCAACTCTGTGGGTCAACTAAACCTCATTTCATAAGAGAGAGCCATCCAATTTTTAATTACAGAAATAATTCCAGGGATCAAAAGAGTATTAGATTACCATGTGGAGCGATATAGGCGATGTAGGGAGTTTACTATCACCATTGTGGTCTCCACATTTAGTTATCTTCTTTCGTGCATCCATGAATAAACATACTTATCAAATAGATACCTACCCAAATACCAGCTTGCTTGAATAACATCCTACTTAGACTTCGTAAAAATATTAGATGGAACATATAATACTTATAAGTCGGTAACACGCGGCATGCAGAGAGCATATAAGGAACACTGGTACTGCGTCAATTAGATGACGTGCAAGTTAATTTTATGTCTAAAGAGGCAAGTGGAATGTTTGCATGATAACAGCAAGAAAATTCAAACAATGATACCCATATTGGTTATTATAAGATTCCATTAAAAATGTTAAGTATTGAAATGTAGGGCTTTTATTTTGTCATTCTCCTTCACGAATAGCTTCTGCATTGAAAAGAAGGTTGAGATGCCACAGACAAAGACTCTGAAATGTATCACCTAACTCATGTGCCTATGCCCTTAACATGTAGAAAAGTTAACCCATGAAAATAAAAATAAAAAAATGCCATGGAAGTTTATTCAGAATAAAAGCAATGACAAGTGACTCAATAGGAAAAGAATCGCCACTCAATATTGTCAAAGCAAATATAGAATTAGTTATCCAAAGTAGCATGGAGAATGTGAGAATAGCAAGCTAATAGAACGGCATCCACCCATTAACTAATCAACAGATTGCTAAAGTAAATCTTAAATACAGTGAATTTTAATCACGATAATAACCATACAATGAACAAGGTAATGAACATTTAGATCCTTCAAATATGTTGACAGAATAACCGATATAACAGATATTATAATTCTCTAATTTAAGCAAGATTAATGAGTAAGCTACCTGACGAGTAAGATCAAATTGAGACAATATGACATCTGCAGACTTCAAAGTCCTGTCAATATTCTCATGAGCCCTCCTAATAGCATGCGTCCTAATCTGATACATTTTCGTCAATTGAGTATTGATTAGTAATATTGCAACGACAAACAAACTTTAACCTAATTGCATTAACAAATATAGAAGCAGAAGAACATGCCACATAAAACTTCCCAGATCTTCAATTCCTCCCATCTCTATCCATCAGATTTTGTTCCTAAATCAAGTAAAGAACGAAACTTCCCGCCAAACAAAGAAGCCCACAAAAGTAGATCCAAAATACTGAACTGGGTTTTCTTTTTCCTCCTCTTCCGCACAAAGTAAAAAATCCTCACTAACTTCCCCTTCATGTTTATACAGTTTTTTCTTCTTTTTCGTTTCAATTACCAAATGAACTAATTAAACAGGTTCTCCTAAAGTTAATGGGCAGCAGAACCACACAAATAATTGAGTTGAATCATGAGATCAATAAAGAAACCTGAGTGGGGCGCATGGCGGTTTCAAGAGCAGAGAGGCGATGATCGAAAGAACCCAATATTGTAACCATGTTCTCAGTAATGGACTGACTCTTGAGCAATGATTCTCTCATCTTTGCTGCTTTTTCGCTCAGCATATCCCCGCCCCCTCCTACTCCTGCTGATCCTACTGGAACCCCCATTTTCCTCGGTCAAATTACCTCAAACTTATCGAATCTTCACCCTCTTCTTTCTTCTGTATGTGCGATTGATAAATTTGAACTAATCTTGAACTTTGACTTCTGGTTGAAGTTGGATTACTGGGAAGGAAATGGATGGGAAAGAAAGACTTTGGCAAGTGAAAATGTTTTGAAGGTGGTCTAATGTGAGTTGTTCAGTGCTGTGCTGTTGGTGGCATTGGTCCCGTGCGCGTTTAGAATTAAAGGTAATTGCAAAAAACCAACCCTAACTTCACTCAAATAGCAAAATACACCTCTTAAATTTTACATTATACTCATTCCAGCATATAAAAAGATTCATGTTTCAAAATTATTTTTAAAAAATCTCATTCTTGTCAAAAATATTTTACATGTCAAACACTGTTAATAACAATGATTAATATCTTTATTAAATTAATGATATCTCATCATTTTTATTATTTATACCACTCATTTTATCTTAAAAAAAGTCTGATTTTTTAAATTATATGTCAAAAATGAAGTAATAATTATATAATTAAAATATATTGTTATAAAAAAGAGAAATTACAACTCTTTTTATAATATAGATCCATATCAATTAAATGTAAAATTCTTTTAATCTTAATATTTATGTCACGTAATAAAATCATGAATTTCTTTCTTTTTTTGAATAATCATGAATTTCATTTTTATAACGTAGAAATTAGCTGAAATATGGTTTAGATAAGCAGCCGCTGCATGCAAATTTGGGTTAAAACAAAAAGAGTAGTATATTTGTGGTAATTAATATCCTTTCTCAACTCTATATCTCCTAACTTTTATTTAAATTTTTAATTATAAGGTGAGAATGAAATTTTTATCTTCAACAATTTGAGTTATTCATTATTATTTCCCTTAATAAATAAACCTTCAAAATTTTTAAGTGGGCTTTGATTATTACATGCATTTTAGTTTAGACTATACTTCAAAAATGTTCCATTACATATAGCGAAAATATCATTTTGTTCAAAAAAAAAAAAAAAAACAGTTTTAGTCTATTACATCATATTTTTTAAAAATTTTGGTCCAAAACCCACTTTTACCTATCTTGACCAGGGGTATTTTGATCTTAATGAAAAATATTTTTCTTTTAATCACTAAAAATAATAAAATATTAATAAAATAACTTTTTTTACCCTCTTCTCGCCCCTCTATCACCCCGTCGGACCCTCCTCCACCAATCACCGCCGCCACCCGTTTTCACCTCCTCTGGCATAGCGCAAAAAAATTTTTTGCCCTCCTCTTCCGCCGCCCCCCTCTACCCCCTCTTCTTTTTCTCCTTCTCATTCTTCTTCTTCTTCTTCTTTTTCTTTGATAAGACCAAAAGAAGACCCGGAAAACGGGTTTCGATTTTTGTTTTCACCAAAGTTGCTTTTGCCGAAAAATGGGCCACCTGAAATTGGATTTCTGGGTTGCTCGCACAGCCCACTAAAGCCACCTTTTTCACATCTACGCGAATTTGATCTTTGCTATCTCTCTCTTGAATTGTCACCGATGATACCGAATCAACAGTAATTGCAAAGGGCACACCAAGTTCATCTGTTCTCGCGTAGCGTTTTCCTATGGAAGTACCTACACAAAATAGGTCCAACTGACTGATTACCTTTGCTATTCAGGTGGAAATGCAAATTCCCTCAATAATGACTACCCAAAAATGCACACCCCATCAGAAACATGACCAGAATATAACAATTCTCATATTTCTTTCATATCCATAACTTACCATTAGAGATCGGCCTAACAATTCCCATATGTTTATTTCTTTCAAGAAAAATAAACATAGCAAACCCACATATCAAAACCCAGAAGAGAATTAATCCAAAACAAATCCGACGACAAGAGGTAACAAATCGGAGCTCCAAACAATCATTATGTGGAATATCCTATGAACAGAGACAAACCCACCAAATTCCCAAAAATAATGCTATAATCATACTCTGGGGGCCATGAGAATTCGCTACCTTTTCCAAGCCAACGACAGTACCTCTGCTACAATCATACTCTGGGGACCATGAGAATTCGCTACCTTTCTTAAACGCACGGTATCGCCAATTTGCTACCCAACTCCCAATCCCACTCTCCAAATTGGAAACTACTTGAGGGGTTTTGCTCTAAAGAGGTTGGGGAGTATTTTGGCGATGAGAATTGACCCAAAACACGGCCAAAGTGGCCGAAATCTGCGACGGAAAAGCGGCACGTAATGAGAAAAACGTGAGGAAAAGAGAGAATGGAAGATGAGTTTCATTATAGAGAAGGAGGGGGTTCTTTTCGTGCCGAATGAGGTTAAAACGGGCGCGGGCCATGGCGGGTGGATGAGGGTCCGACGGGGTGGGGGGACGGTGGAAGAAGAAGAAAAAGAGAAGAGAAGATAAGAGGAAAGGGGTGGGCGCGGGGGGGGGGGGGGGGATGAGGAGAGAAGAGAGAAGTAGAAGGGAAGTAGATAAATGTTATTTTTTTGAATATTTTAATTTTTAGGATATTAAAAATACAAATATTTTTCATTAAGACAAAAATACCCCTGATCAAAACAGACAAAAGTGGATTTTGGACCAACATTTTTAAAAAACATGATGTAATGGACTAAAAAAGTAATTTTTTTTAGACCAAAATGATATTTTCGCTATATGTAATGGACTATTTTAGGGGTTTAGTCTTTAGTTAAATGTTACAAAACATAAGACTAAAAAGTAAAATAACTCAAAGTGTAGAGTTGGAAGGAGGCAAGGAGGTGATTTTAGCTCTCTTTTTTTTTTTTTTTTTTTGGCTTTTAGTTTATTGGAATTTTTTTTTAATGATTTTATTTAGGCACGCAACTTTTAACAGTTTTTTTTTTTTTCTTTCTTTTCTTTTTAAAACAAACAATCCTAAAAAAACTAGGAGTCGTCTTCTCCCCCCTGACAGCGCTCCACCTTAAGAGCCACTACTACATTGGTCAGAATATTTTAAAGAGTTCTTTTTTCAGCGACTCCTACATAATTATAAATGGTATAATTTAAAGGTTTAAAGTTGATAATCATTATATAATAATATTAGTATTATATTGCGATGTATATTTTGACAAATGACAAAATAATATTAGTTAATGGGAGAAATAATAAACATTTAGAAGGAGTCATCATATTAAATAATAAAAAAAAATTTCTATTAAAGTGTTAGAAACAATAGGTATAAGATATAATTTGCCCAAAGTTGGAAAGCTAGAGTGTCAAATTTAATATCTCACCAATTACATTAAAAATCATATCTTTAAGTTCAAGTATTTCATACATGTTAAATTCATAGCAAGAATGTTATCAGTATAAAATTTACTTTCACTTTTATACATTTAGGTTAACAAAAAAGATATTGGTGAATGAAGAATTAAAATTATATGAAACCTTATTCCAAACTAAATATTTTTATTCGAGTCATTCTATTAAGAGTGCGTTTGTTTGGAGACAATCGAAATTGGGGCAATCAAAATTTGATAACTCAGTAATTATTAAAGCAATCAGATTGTCTTTGACTTGTTTGGTAACATTCATTGAAGGAATAAGATTGTCTTTAATTTGTTTCGTAATATTCATTAAAAGAATCTAGTTACTTTGACTTGTTTCGTAACAATCATTAAAATAATCTGATTGCCTTTGACATGTTTAGAAACGTAATAATCGGAATCATTTTACAATTGCCTCATTGTCATTGCTTTTAAATAAACACACCATAAATATATTATTTAATATGAATATTTAATTCAAAATTAATTAATAATAAATGAATAAATCTTGAATTTTTTATATAATTATAGTGCATAGATTTTTTATATTAGATTGAGATTCCAAACACTACTTTCCGGAAGTTAATGCATTTACTTAACAAATTCGAATCGTTTGTACTATAGTATAACAATTGCACATCTGATATTAAGAGGCAAGATCCTCGCTTCTTATAATATATGAACCTGTTATTGTATAATTTTATTTTTTTAAAAAAATTATGTTATTGTATAAAAATTAGTCAAATTGATATCCATTATAAAGGATGCTTTAAACAATTCAACATTACAAACGAGACTTTAATATTAAAATTAACAAAAACAAATTATTTCAAGATTACACATGAGACTTTAATTTCAAAACATGTAAAGTATAAAAAGAAATTAATTTAGAAAAATGATGTCACAGGATCACAATTTTTCTTAATTTTCTTCTTTTATGTGCAAGATACTGTGTCATGAGTAGATGCCACACAGGCCAGTTATACCACCGAATTTTCCACGATCGCCGCAAATGTAACCGTTACAGCGGTGTCTTTCGTTAAAACAGTCATTATTAGTAGTACAGACGATCTGATCACATGCAAGCGGAACATAGTCCTGCAACACTACGATTGACATCGACGTTGTTGTAGTTGTAGTTGTTCCCGTAGCTTCCACTTTTAGTCCTGTCCAAAGAACTGCATTCATGGGCAGCATCAGGACATGGAGTTAATACATAAATTATTTTTAAGGATCCGGTGCATGTATATTCAGATTTTAAATTGAGAAAATTTTCTTTTTGAAATTATGTAAAAAGTAACTTTAGAGAGAATAATTATATACCCTTGTATACTAGAATAGTTATTTGTTAAATTAAAATAATACAAATAAAAAAAACTATTATTTTAGAACATAAATAGTATATTGGGAGAAACGGAACCACTATGCTAAGATAGTTCAACTACACATTTATACGATCGAAAATCCTTACTCTAAGTTTCTTGGTATGTGATTAGAAATGGCGGAGCAACCATTTGTTGACTAAGATTGAGTTTGGGTCTATTAATTTTTTTTTTTTTTCACTCCTCCTACTATTATTTTTCTTCCCACAGCCATTCATTTTCTCCTCAATATTGATTCCTTTCCTTTTTTTTTTTTTTTTTTCTTTTCCAAAAATTTTGTCCACCCCATCCCCAACACACAAGAGAAATTTATTTTTTGTATTTAAACGTTGACACAAAATTTGTATCCATTCAAAAAACCCTGATTTTGTCACTATATATATTATATACAAATAAACTGGTGTTTTGGTTACTTCTAAACCAAACCAAATCACAAATTTTAAACTATTAATTTGATTTATGCACTATTAAAATTATATTCTGAAAATAATTTAGTTAAAGTTTAGACTATTAATAACTTCGACAAAACGATTCAAACTAAAACGAAAGTGGGTCGGTCTTAACCACCTAGAAAAAGAAATTGAAGATAGAGAGAGACTTACAAAAGGAAAGGATGAAAAGAAAGGGAAGGATGTTTGATTTGAATGAATTCTTCTCCATGTCTGGTGTGTGTTGTATAACTAATTTCTGGAGTGTGCGTGGGTTGAATATGGAGCATGCTGGGGTTGCGATTTATAGGCAAGGATTAGATGTGAGGGTGTCGGCCAGACTCGCTACTATCCTCATCATATGCCTCCAATTACTTTCAATTCTATGTGTCTTATTAGATGTCTAATATTAACAAGATTCAGTCGGCCATCTTTCAACGCCTCATCTTTGACTGCACCACCCAAAAGGTAGGGAAGCTTAGACTCTTCCCGATTATTATGGATTTTTTTTTTAATTTTTACAGTTTATTAAAATTACAATTACCTCAAAAATTATACCACGTACACATTAGTATATATATTTATTATTATATTTAAAAATAAAGTGATATAATTCAATATAAAATTAATTCAAAATATAATAATAGATACATGTATTTAGCGATTACATGGTATAAGCATTAGCTTGTTTACATGCCTTAGGGAGGTTTAGAGTTGCGAATTGGATTTTTTCAAGATACGCAAATATAATTTACAACTCATCAATCCTTTAGTATTTTCAAAAGATTGATTTATTAACTTGGATCAGGACATTTAAGGGGGTAATTGGTGTTATAATAACCACTTAACTCTGCCTTTAAAATTAGTTGCCGGCTCTTATATATATTTCAATTCCAAACATGCAAACATCCCAAGAGTTGACAACACAAGCTACAAAATTTTTACCCTCTGTTAATATTGTTTGTCATTCTAGTAAAACGTTTATTAACATATTTATTAACTGGCCTGCTGCAGGTAATTTATATGGTGATCCTATAGGATCACCATGAATTTTACTCCTACCCCGCTACAGTAGCGCGCTACAGTAGCGCTACAGTTCCGCGCGCGCTACAGTAACGCGCTACAGTTCCGCTCGCTACAGTAAACGCGCTACAGTACCTTCATTTCTTTTGTTATTTTTGGCTATTATGATACATATTATGGACGTTTTTGTTGTATGATATGATTTCTTTTATATTTTTGATCTGATATCTAAATTCTGTTGATCTGATGTCTGCTATTTTGTGATCTGATGTCTATATAATCATGATTTGATCTACCTTGTTAATTATATTTTAGTTTTACTGTATGATTTCTTTTATATTTTTGATCTGATATCTATAGTCTGTTGATCTGATGTCTTGTATTCTCTGATCTGATGTCTATATAATCATGATTTGATCTACCTTGTTAAGTATATTTTAGTTCTACTGTATGATTTTTTTTATATTTTTGATCTGATATCTATAGTCTGTTGATCTGATGTTAAGTATGAGTTGATCTGATGTCTATATAATCCTGATCTGATCTCCTTTGTTAAGTATGTTTTAGTTCTGCTGTGTTAAGTATGTTTTAGTTCTGCTGTGTGATTTCTTTTAAAATCTTGATCTGATGTCTATAGTCTGTTGATCTGATGTCAAGTATACGCTGATCTGATGTCTATAGTCTGTTAATCTGATCTCCCTTTTTAAGTATGTTTTAGTTCTACTGTATGATTTCTTTTAAAATCTTGATCTGATGTCTATAGTCTGTTGATCTGATGTCAGGTATGAGTTGATCTTATGTCTATATAATCCTGATCTGATCTCATTTGTTAAGTATGTTTTAGTTCTGCTGTGTTAAGTATGTTTTAGTTCTGCTGTGTGATTTCTTTTAAAATCTTGATCTGATGTCTATAGTCTGTTGATCTGATGTCAAGTATGAGTTGATTTGATGTCTATATAATCCTGATCTGATCTCCTTTGTTAAGTATGTTTTAGTTCTGCTGTGTGATTTCTTTTAAAATCTTGATCTGATGTCTATAGTCTGTTGATCTGATGTCAAGTATACGCTGATCTGATGTCTATAGTCTGTTGATCTGATCTCCCTTTTTAAGTATGTTTTAGTTCTACTGTATGATTTCTTTTATATTCTTGATCTGATATCTATAGTCTGTTGATCTGATGTCAAGTATTCGCTGATCTGATGTCTATATAATCCTGATCTGATCTCTCTTGTTAATTATATTTTAGTTCTACTGTATGATTTCTTTTATATTCTTGATCTGATATCTATAGTCTGTTGATCTGATCTCTTGTATTCTCTCATCTGATGTCTATATAATCTTGATCTGATTTCCCTTGTTATAAAAAGTATTTTTAAAAAAAAAAAAGAATTTTTTTTAAAAAAGGTATTTTTTTTAAAAAGTTTGTGCGTCAAAAAAAAAAAAAAAACTGTTGCGCGTTATTGTAGCGCGAAACTATAGCGCGTCACTGTAGCGCGCGCTACTGTAGCGCGCTACAGTAAGTAGGAGTAAAATTCATCATACTCCTATAGTACCACCGTAAACGGACTCGGGTTTCTGGTACTGTAATATAATTTGTGGTTTTTGTCCATGTGAAAAAGTAATCCATGTCCTTCTGTTCCACCAACAAGCCAAAACGGTGTCGTCCCCATCGCACTTTCTCAATAATACCTTGCTTCCACGATAGCTTTCTTCTCACGTAGTGTATTAGAGTCTAGAGGACTATTATTATTATTATTATTATTATTATCATTTCACAATTCACCACTCCAACAGCTGAAAGCAGAGCATCATTGTGAAATAGGAACCCTAATTTTGGATGGGGATTTGTTTTTGATTCAGGATTTATCATCTATTCTTTGGGTGAGGATCCCGAATCGATAAATAATTTATTTTTTTTCCTGCATAATCCATTTTCTTTTCTTTCTGGGGGGAAATTGTTTTGTTCGGTTCATCGGTGTGAGCTCGGAAACCATGGTGTCGGCAAATAGGGAAATGGCTGTTTTCTGCTTTGATACCCTGGTGGCTCACTTCAACGGAGAATCAGCTCCTCCTCCTGCTTTTGATGAAGCTCAGCAGTATAATTTCATTCTTTTGCTTCTTTTACTGTTTTTTCTCTTGCTAATGAATTTGTTTATTGGTATTTTTATGGTTTGGTTGTTATAAACGTCAGTGTTTACAATTGCTGTAATTCTTTTATTTCATAGTATTCCACATTTTGGGTAATGATCAGCTTGCTGTTTGTTTTGAGTATCTGCTGTATAGACCATAGGTTTAAGATTTTTGTTTAAAGTTCCAATTTTTACTTTTTGCTATTGTGCCTAGAGATGTATAGTGTTAGTATTTCTAAACTCTACAAGTGAAAGATTATGATCAGTAGGCTAGCTGCTTCGTTTTTGTTCAGTTCATTTTGTGCACACCCTTGAATGTTTTGTAATTGTTTCACCTTGGTATGTTTCATACTCAGTCCACTGTTTGTGACCTGGAAGAAAACTGTGAATGGAGGTGAACCTCGTCTACGGGGTTGCATTGGAACCCTGGAAGCCCGTGCCATTATTAATGGTTTCAAGGACTATGCTCTAACCAGGTGAATTTTGCAATAAGGAACAACCCTGAAGTGTATTCTGAGACTAGTAAACTTTCAAACATTTTATTCTCTTTCGAATTTCTTCTGATGGATTTCATTCCATTGGGAGTAGATTTCCATTTGTAGATAGTAAACTCCTCAATGGACGTAGTTGTCCATCATAATATGACTGTTGTATGTGTGAGCTTTCAAAAGTGTTTTCTTGTTTTCTCAAAAGTTTATATTTATTTAAATTTCTTGATCAACTGCTTGATGTTTCTATCTTTTTCTGCACTGATCCTTTAGGTTATACAACCTTCTGTTCTGTACCCTTTTGTAGTGCTCTCAGGGACAGACGTTTTCCCCCAATACAGGCTAAAGAATTGCCTCATTTGGAATGTACAGTATCAATTCTCACTAATTATGAAACAGCTCAGCATTATCTTGATTGGGAGGTTAGGTTTTCTTATCATGATTCTAAGGCATGTTCACTGTGTGTGCTTATATCAATGTCTGATATTTGATGAAATGCTCCAGGCTTTGCGATGATTTCCATACTGCAAGTTTGGCAAAGTAGTTGAGTTGAATAAGTTAAAGGATAAGTTTGATAATCTGTGTCATTTGAACAATATTGGTGTTCAATCTTTCACTATTAATGCTGTTCCATGACTCCATGAGCCCATTAAAGGAAATGGGATGTTTCTTCTCAGTTTTGGTTTAGGCATCCATCTATAATTACTTAACAGAAGAATATATCTGGATCATATTCATGTCAATGAGTTTCAAAGAATCAGTCTTGTGCCCAAACTGTTTCTATACTGGGATAATAAAAGCATGTTCTTAGGTTACTGATGCTCCTAAAGAATTTGTTCGCTATTTTCGGCATTATGAATGCAGCCAAAGTTCATATTTTTAATGCACAATATGCTACTATATGTTTTGGATCACTCCAAGGCTTACATAATGTATATGTGTCAGTGGGCTGCTCTAGGGAATTGCATATATTTTTCTTCTATGAAGTTGATGGTTGTTTCGAGTCTTCTGGCAGTGAATCGGATGGTTGGAAGTGTTTTGTTGTTACTTCTCTAAAACCTGTATAACGGAATCATTTGGAATTTAAAAATGATGACATAATGGCAGTGGTTATAGAATTTCAGAGCTGAAATTTTGGTTTGGAGGTCTTAGATGTTAGATCCTTTTCGTTTCAAAATTTCACGCTTCTATTCTCTCTTTTGGGTAATAAATATATTTTTCTTTGATTATTATAAAGAAAAATGAAATTCTCTTGTAGATTGGGAAGCATGGAATGATCATTGAATTCACTGATCCTGACTCCAATACACGGAGAAGTGCTACTTACCTGCCTGAGGTTGCTGCTCATGAAGGTAATTCTATCAGCATCATTTTTGTTTTCTAGGATAGTTCCTGATGGCACATCCTATGTTTGAGACCTGATCAACTTATCATTATAATAATATGTCTAATTGTTTGGTAAAAGAATCTTTTGTGTTCCTCTTTTGGGAAATCTCTCACAATGGCATCGTATATATCATACCACAAATAATTGAAGCTTTCGTAAGAAGAACATTGATTGTGAATGTGTGTCATGAGTTTCTAGCTGATGGACAGTAGACAGAGTTAGACTTGATAATGTTGTTTGCTCGCTCTTCCTTGCCCTGCTCCCCAGGAAAATGAAAATGGAAAAGGAAAAATATATTGTTAGGTTCATCATGTAATAGCACTTGCGCTTGATTTCCACAGTGTGTGTTCACTGAGAAAACTCTGTACATGCAAGTTATTGCCTGTCCTTGATTCAAGCCTTTTAAGATGAAACTTGATCACATATACATTCGAGAGATAATATTGTCACCATCGTTTTTTGGGAAGGAAATCTTCAAAGCTAATGAGTTTGTGTTTGCGTTTCTGAAAATGATGTCTTTCCGATAAATTTCTCATCTTCAACTCAGTATAAGAATGAAAGGGAAAGGGTACAAATTTGAACTAGATAGCTTTCCCTTGGTAGAACTAATTTGCTGTTTCTTGTTTTTAACTATCAGGTTGGACGAAAACAGAAGCAATCGACTCCCTCATGCGAAAAGCCGGGTGCAACGGCCCCATAACCGAATCGCTCAGGAAGCAAGTTCGAGTTACCCGCTACCAGAGCACATTATTCACAATGCACTTCAGTGACTACGTTGGATATGTCAAGACAGCTCGAGGCTCCCCACCATTGATTAATGGTTTGAAACTGGTGAATATCTGATTGTTTGTAATAATAATACTAAATATTGAAACCATAAAAAGCCATTTGGGGTTAACCTGGGATGGTACTTTTATCATCCCCAAAAGAAATGTCCGGTTGGGACAAATTTGTTGGCGTTCCAACCGTCATTATTCTACCCGTAGGTTTTATAATGTTGTCTTAAGTGTCTTCAAAACCATTTTTGAAGAATTTAAGATCAACTCATCCTCCATTTGAACTTCAGGCACCCCTCTGCTAACTTCACAAGGTTACCAAAGATGGGTGAAGATAAAATGTTGTATAAGACTCTATTGAATTCAGGGTTCAGGGTTGTCTGAAACAAGAATTGTATTCAAAATTGGTGTATTCAGTTTATTTGCGTAATTTCTTTATGGATAATTGCCGCCTTCTTATAATGTTATTATTTCTAAACAAATACACTCTGAGTTTAATTTATCTTTAATTTAATCTATCTGCATTTTCAGGTATGAAGATGTAGAGAAGGATGTTGAAATTTAGATGATTCGAATTTGTGGAGAGTGGCAACCAGCAGAATCTAACCTCACGTTATATATACAAATAATTAAAAAACAATTTCAATGAGGGATAAGGGAAAAAACAGTAAGGGATGGGGTTTACGGTTAGATCTGGCGCATCTGGACCGACCGGGGAAGTCAATCTACCAATTGCACGCACATAATTACTAGTAGTTGTGGAATGGAAGCGCTGTTCTCGCTTCTCTCCCTCTCTAAACGTCTTCTCCAAGTTGTCCTGCCCCACTAATAATGCCCCGTCACCACTACGCTGAAATTTAGAAGCTAATCTAACTAAGCAACCTCCCTCGGGTTCCTTAGCCGTCCACCGTCGTGACTCCTCCCCAGTCTTTCTTCTGCTCTCCCTTCCCCAATCTCTCCTAATAATCACTTCAATCGTAATTCAACCTGTTTGCCTTTCATTTCACTGCATCTTCCCCCTCGAAGCAATCAATCTTTGCTTCCAATCACAGGTTTCCAGGTAATCCTCTTCTGTCTTTTTTCTCCTTTTTTTTCATTCTTTTTTTTTTTTTTTGGAAAGTTTTTCGCGTATCAGCATGATTCGGTGCTACTAGTATTGTAGATAGTGATGCGTTTGGTATTTGATAGGTTTTTCTTTAGGTCTGCAATTAGTCAGTCGTAGATCAAGGTTTTGATTCTGAATATCTCCTTCGCAATTTTCCGGTTTGCCGGAGTTTAATAAATTTCGCTCAGGTTAGGGTATTTACTCTGCAATATTTAGTTTAATATTGATTGTGTGATGAGAAGTTTAGTACCTAGCATAATGAGGTCTTAACAACTGATTTAAGCATAATGAATGATTTAGAGGTCTTAGCTACTCTTCTTAACTATAGGTTTATACTGGAAGATTTATTGTGTTCTTAACTTGTTTGTAGGTTCTGGTGCTGGTTGGTGGTAATATATATATTGTGAAGAATTCTAATTAGGAATGAGTCAAAAAGGCTTGATTTACAGCTTTGTTGCCAAGGGAACGGTTGTGCTGGCCGAGCACACATCTTATTCCGGCAACTTCAGTACCATAGCTGTCCAATGCTTGCAGAAACTGCCCTCCAACAGCAGCAAGTATACATACTCTTGTGATGGCCACACTTTCAATTTTCTCCTTGACACAGGATTTGGTATTTCCTTCTTCTACATTCATTTCTATTATGGTCCGGGATGCATGTGATTTGAATGCCTAAGGTTACCAGCTTTTCAGCCCTTTGCCCCAAGTGATTACAACTCTGACAGAAAAATATTTTATGGGGCCTGCAGTTTTTCTTGTTGTTGCTGATGAAACCATGGGAAGGAGTGTACCATTTGTGTTTCTTGAGAGAGTGAAGGATGACTTCAAAAAGCAGTACGGTGCAAGCATAAAAAACGATGGCCCACACCCACTTGCTGACGATGAGGACGATGACTTATTTGAAGACCGATTTAGCATTGCATACAATCTTGATAGGGAGTTTGGGTATGCAGATTTCATTTAGGCTTGTCCTTCATTATTTTTGTGATTCCGGAATACTTCTTTTGGTCCTGCAGGCAATTCCAGCATCACTAGATATTCACTTATTCTCTTTGAGTTTTCTTTTTGTTTTCAGGCCAAGGCTTAAAGAGCATATGCAGTATTGTATGAGTCACCCCGATGAAATGAGTAAGCTGTCCAAACTGAGGGCTCAAATAACAGAAGTCAAGGGGATAATGATGGACAACATTGAGAAGGTAATACTTCTCTGTTGCGGTAGGAGAATGGATGGAAGAGGAGTTTGGAAAATTTGGGCTTTCAATTATCCTTTATCCTTTATGTGAAGCGAAATTGGGCTTGAACAACCATGAGAATCTTTTCTTTGTTGTGTTCTTAATCTGCTGTGCCACCTTACTTCCTTATTAGTATCCTTTTGTTAATTTGATTTGCTTTCTGGTAGATGAGATGTAAGGTTTAGTAATTACGTGCAGGAATTTGATTTGGGTCGGTTAGGGACTTCTAGTGTATATTAGATTGTTGCTACGGTTGAAGTTTGGCAGGAAGTTGAACGAAGGACCAGTGGAAAGGAATCTTGCAAATATAATATTTGTCATCGGATTTTCAGAATTTGGGTCTAGAAAAAACTTGCACTTGACGTTTGGAGACTTCTAATGTTATTTATCCTTTACCTATATTGGAACAATTAAGACATTTGATCAGTGTTTGGTGTTGCCTTGAAAGGGTTTCTCTTACATATTGCGCCAGCTTATTCTTTATACCCTTTGGTATTTTCAGCTTCAAGTGTATTGCTCATGATCTAATTACATGAATTTTCTCCCAAGGTCACTGCTGGAGCATTGTTTTTGAATATTATCCAAGGACATGTTGCTCTGAATTATTGATGTTCAGTAATCTTTTTGAACTTTTAATGTTTGACCAAACTTCCTGTAATCTATGTGGTGATTTCTTAAAATTCCAAAGATGCTTGGTTCTTCCATGGTCTTTTTCTGGCATTATGTTTTCATTATGCAAATTGTATGTGAATATTTGTATTCTCAGTTCTGCTTAACATGCAAAATCTAGGAACAGTGTCACTGTCAGGAATGCAAACATTTTCCTCAAGCTGATATTTGGATCCCAATTCAGTCATTTGTGGGATTGTCTTGCTGTGTATATGTTATGGAGGATGGGGAGGCGTAGGTCCCGTTTCTCTTTAGCATTTGCTGTCTTAGATGTGATAGGATGATGGCTTTTAGTTTTCTACGTGCATGTGATACAAACTCTAATGTCTGGTGATCTATGTGTTTTCCCTTTCCCTGCCTTCCTGGCCTTCTTAATTTTTGAGAGTGACTTTGAAGAAACTAACTACTAAGAGCATTTTACAGTTTGGGTTGTATAGGTGAAGAAGTTTTATTTGTTTCTCTTGTTGCTCTGAAAATTAACAACTTTCTTGTTACTCTTTATAATCAAATGTCGGTTATCTTGCTCTTATACCAGGTTGAATCTTCCTTTTTTTCTGCCTTTGTTCATCTTTCGACTCCCTTTCTTATGTCCCCTAGCTATTGATGGTTTGAGCTAAATATTTGTGGAGCATTCGATAACCATGTTTATTACCCTTCAGACGGGAAGGAGCTGGTAGAAGGGATTATTTTACGTAACTGCTGATCCTCCAAAAACATGGCAATATCTAATTCAAGAACCACTCTTGATTTTACAGGTTTTGGACCGTGGTGAGAAGATTGAATTGCTTGTGGATAAGACTGAAAACCTTCAGTTCCAGGTTAAGTTCTCTACTTTTATTGGGTGCTATGCAAGCCTGAGAGAAGCTCTGGATCATATTATAACCTGTATTTTATGTAATTCTTTCAGGCCGACACCTTCCAGAGGCAAGGAAGGTCGCTACGTAGGAAGATGTGGCTGCAGAACCTTCAAATGAAACTAATGGTTGGAGGTGGTATACTTATTCTGATCATCATTTTCTGGCTTATAGCGTGTGGAGGTTTCAAGTGCTGATGATACACTCCAAAAGTACTGAACAATTGGTAGAAAATGGTAGCTCTGTTTTTGTAATGTAAAAAAAAAAATATATTCGTATGCTGCTGTATATTCACCCAAGTGTGGAAGATTATGGTTCTTCGCTGTCTGTTCCATGATTCTAAATACTTTAATAGAGCAATTTATTTCAGGAAAATGGTGAAAATCATTGTTTTAGATCCCCATTGGAGCGCTGGAATAACGTTTAGCACAATGAGTTTAACATTTTCAATTTCTAGCAATGAGTGTATCATTTCTTGCTGGAAAACGCAGGGACAAATCAGTATTATAGATTCATCAATGCTCTTCTGTTCTGCGTTTTCCATTGAGGTTCTAAAATTCATACTAACCGGGAAGTTTTGCACTGGTTTTTGATTTGGATAATTTACTTCATTATATGATTGGTTTATGAGGGGAGAATAACTAAATTTATAAAGATTTTATGTTTACTTTTGAATCAAATATCGAGATTGTGTGTCTACTTTCAAATCAAATGTCATGTTTCAAAGTGTCACAATAGTCAATTATACGAAAAATTCACAACTCTTAAACTCTCACGTGAAATGAATTAAGTGTTAAACATCCAACCTGAAGTACTAACTTTTCAAGAGGAGGTTAGTAGTGATTGTGACACCAAGGCAAGCATGAAACCTACCCGGTTCTTTAGTCTAAGATTTTACTTAGTTGAAGACCCTAATGACTCACATTTTTTACTCCATATATCCAGTGACATGTGAAGAGAATATTACCAAATATGATATAAAAAAAATGATAATAGTGTCTATAATTCTGTGTTTAAAATATCTTAATTAAAATTACGCATAGTGTATAAGGTGATGCACGCTTATATTAAATTAGTAATTTTTTAAAAAAAATGAATAATTCTCGTGATACGTATACAAACATAAAACGTGATTGGTTCTCGGTCTAAGATTCTATCCACTTGAAAAAAATGAAACAATTCTTAATTTGTATGATTCTGTTCAATTTAATTATCAATATAATATATACATTGCTTTAAATATATATATATATATATATATAACAATTTTCAGTGTGTTCTTTCATATCCTCTTTCGCTGTAATTGTGAAAGAATTATTTGTTGGAAAAAATGGGACGGATTTAGATTCAATTTGGTTTGTAGTATTTGAAGTTAATTATTTTGTTTTAAGAAGAATATAACTATTCTACAGGCGTAAACTGTCACTAATAATTATGCACACTCATGCGTACACACACATTAAATCGTGCTGATTGCAACCCAAACCCATCCCTCCCCGATAAAAAAACAAGAACAAACAACAAATACATAGGAAATCTAAATAAATCTGTCAAATTCTGTGAACCTTATGGATGTAGTCCATGGTGGAACCATGACTTTCTTAATCACGCTGTAAAATTTGTACTCAAATTTTAGGGGTTAAAAAAAAAAAAAGAGAACGAAAAACAAAGTAGGGGTGTTATTTTTTTTGCCCAATGCTGCTCAGCAAGTTTATTTTTTAAAAAAATTTACTCATTGAAACAAATTTCTTGACTGAGATGATGTCATTTTAACAATATATTTACGAAAAGAAAATATTAAAGTAGCCACCTTCATCGCTATTCCAATAACTAAATTGTCTCATTTTATCCCATGTTGATTCCGTCGCTATATAGAGTTCATGGACAATTAGATGCATTTGATAAGGTTGAAACCACATAAATAAAAACTAACAAAGTCTTAAAACTCAAACCATCAAATCTAAAACATAAAGATTACAACTGTTTATCATTCTTTTACAAAACAAAAGAAATCCCTCCATCCAAACCATGACAAAAGAGGACTGTTTGAAATACTGAAATCAGTCTAATAAAAAGGATTTTTTTTCGGAAAATGGAGGAATTATAAAGATGGCTCCGATTCAAAAGCCTTCTGATTTAGTCTTCCTTATAGATTGATTCATCTGGTATGTCCTCATCTGAATCAGCCTCCATTCCCTCCCCAGCAGCAAGCTTCATCTTCAAGCATCCATTCTCTCTGGAGGCAGCCATGATCTTTGGAGGCAGCATTAGGGTTTCATCAGCAAAAACCTCAGTTGTCTCATCCAACCTCTGATAAGTGAAGGGCTTCCCAGCTTTAGCCATTTCCAACGACGAAATCGGCGGTGGGAATAGCTTTGTAGAGTTGTTATACTTGAAAATGTCATTTGCATGAGAAACCCCAACTTTCTTTTTCTTTTCATCACCATCTTTTGGGGGGACGAAAAGGCAATCATCAGCATTATTCAGGGTTTGGTTGGGAGAATTCTGGGGCAAAGGTAGAGGGGGGTTGAATTGAAGTGAACTTATGGAAGATCTTTCTGAAGAAGGAAGGGTTTCTCTGAAGTAAAGCTCCCCAAAAAGCTCGGTAACAAGAGGGATTCGATCTTCCTCTTCCCGACAACGAGAATCAGAATGGGAATGGAAATGATAACCAAAATCATCGTTCTCCTCTTCGTTTTCATGGCTACTTTTTGGTGAAAGTGGCTGGTTTTTGTCTTCCAGGAGATCCCTAAGGCTAATGTACTTGTGCTGCAACATTTTCAGGACGGCAAAAAAAGGATTTCAGGGACAGCACAACGGAAGCCAAGTGAAGTACGAGGAATTACTCGTGGGATGAGTGTTTATATAGAGTGGAATTTAGACGTGTTTTTGGGGGGTGGGGGGTGGGGGGTGGGGTGACTATACCTACCACCCCCCCTCCATTTTGTTTTGGGAATTTTCACTCTTTCCCGCTGCAAAATAATCGAATTATTCGTTTGATTCTTGAGAGTCTGATACATTTAATTAATTAAAAAATTAATGGTTCGATTTTTACCTCGGTCATTTTAAATGGGATGTGAAGTATACTCCTCAAACCTGTAAATAATAATAAATTATATTAATTAAATAAATAACTTACTTTTAAAAATAATTTAAATCAAACTAGTCGGTAAATAAGGGGTAGTTCTTGGATGGAACATCAAAAGTTTCAACAAAATACACACTAAGTATTTTAGAGGAGTTTTAAAAACAAAAAACACAAGCAATGGCAGTAAATTTATCGAATTATGCCTAGAATAATTTCTTATCAATGACTATGGTAAAAGTTTTGAATCCTAATCAATATTTATCTAAATTTCAGGGGTCTAAACTAAAATTAGATAAATATCAGATTAATTTAAGAGTTTAATTGTATGGATAGAGTGAAAGTATTCTATTTATTGAATGTATCACACAAAATATATCAATTGACTGGATAGGAGGAAAAATGTATGTCATATATAAAATATATTAAATTTTAATTTAATTAGTGTATATTAAATTTAAGAGTTATTATTTATCGTGTTATTTTATTATTCACGGGAGGGAGGCAATGGAGTAAAATTTTGAGCCCATGATGATTCCTCAATAACCGACAAAAATTATCAGCAATAACATATAAAGAAAATGTCCATATATGCATTATTCACTAAAATAAATAATCATAAAATCTAATAATTGGAGCTAAATTTTTTTTAAAATGTGATTTGAAGATTAACCTGAGTGAATCCTCTAGAATATTCAATGGTCTAGCATTTAAATCTCCATTGTTTTCAAATGGGCCGTCATAAATGTCTCTTCAAAACATAAGATAGCCCAATTAAGAAGGCTGAAATAAAATTAATAGGCTTTAACAACCAAAATGGTCAAATTCGGTATTTACATCTCTTACCAATTTATATGGCCCATTAGTCTTTTACCTACATAACAAAATACGACAAATCCAATTTTTTTTTTTCTTTTTTTTCGGTTGGAGGACAAAATAAATATTTTATTGTGACTTTAGAATTTACTATATTTTTTTATATCAAACTAGCTATATTTAAAAAACTAACCAAAGATTAGAGTATTTTTTATAATATTATTTTTAAAATTATAAACATAATTTAAGTTTACAGGGCACTGGTAGCTGAGATGAAGCCAGTCCGGAGAAGGGTGATAGGGGAGCGGGATAGATGTTTGGCTGGCCAAACTAGAGGAGGTCCTGAAGAAATGGTTATTGGAGAATTTGTAAAAGAGGAAAGAGGAATAGAGGCTAGGGTTTGTTTCGCCCAAATCTAAAGGCAAAATGAAAATCGGTTAAAAAGTTTGTATGTCAATGGAGAAGAAGAGAGGTCGATTCAATTGAGTAATAATAAATCAAAACATCCATTAAATTTCAACTAAATAACATAGTTGTACTAAATTTTATAAAAATTTATCCAAGAAAAATAATTATTAAAAAGAGAAGAAAGAGATTTACCTGCTAGTCGGAGAGGAGTAACTCGAGCTAACGGCAAAAAGCGAAATTGAAATGGGAGATAGAGATGTAGACTTGGAAACTAAGAGTGAAGAGAAAGAAAATGACGGTAAAAGGAGAGTGTCGGAGAAAATAAAGAGATTCTACGTTTTATATTCTCACTTTTTTACCGCTTGGCTGACGCTCAATGTATTAGATCTGTAAGCAATTTAGTCCAAACCAGTCAAATTGTATGAATTTCTTCGCTTACGTGACCGAGGGGATCAACCTTCGCCGCTTGTTTGACCGAGAGGATCAACCGTCGCCGCTTAAAAGAAGTCTCTGACGAATCTGGTATCTTTATCATTAACATTCACAAATTAGTAAAGAACATTTTTAGACAATAACTAAACATTTCATTTAAATTGAAAAAAATCATAAATCTACAATGTTATCGACCTAAAATTTCAATTTAATTGAGTAATAATAAATCAAAACATCAGACCATTCCATTAAATGACACAATTGTACTAAATTTTATAAAAATTTATCCAACCTTACAAAAATAATTACTAAAAAGGGAAAAAAAGGGATTTACCCGCTAATCGGAGGGAAGTAACTCGACTCTAATGGCAGAGGGCAAAATTGAAAAGGGGGATAGAGATTCAGACTTAGAAACTAAGAGTGAAGAGAAAGAAAATGGTAAGGAGAGCATCGGTGAAAATAGAGAGATTCTCCGTTTTATAATCTCACTTTTTTACCGACAGTTTTGTTGTTTGATGCTCTATGTACTGCAGGTTTATGCGATTTGGTGAATTCAAACTGGACGAGTTTCATCGGTTGCATGTACTGCAGGTGTAAGCTATTTGGTTGAAATCAGTCAAACTGAATTTGTTTCACCACTTTGAATGTACTACAGCTGTAAGTGATTCAGTGAATTCAATGTTCTAGAGGTGTAAACATTTGATTGCAATCAGCCAAATTGAATAAGTTTTGTGACATTGGATGTATTTAATAGTTAGCTAGTTGAAAATTTTGAAACCAAAAGATTCGACTTACAGATGGTTCAATGATGAAACCGACCACTTCAACCGGACCGAACCATATATTATTATATATAATAAATATAATTTTTTAAAGCAATATAATAAATATAGTTAATTTGTCCTAAAATATATATATAGTTAATTAATAGTACTTAATATTTAACTATGCTTTTTTTTCTTTTTACCGACCCCTAATACCAAATCGTTCGTTTGTCCTCCCACCCCAGCAACACCCATCCCCACCCGACCGTCACCACCACCGCCACCGCCACCGCCACCGCCACCGCCACCGCCACCGCCACCGCCACCGCCACAGTCATCCTCTCTTCCATCAGCTCTTAATCGTTGGTTCACCCTTCTTCTTCTTCTCCCCCCACGCCGACTGCCACAACCACCATCATCATCCTTTCCTCCATCAGGCCGTAATCGATTGTTCGCCCTTCTTCTTCCCCTAAGCCCGGCCGACGCCGCCACCACCACTATCACCGTCATCATCCTCTCTTCCATCAGCCCTACATTAGCTATATCACTTCGCAGTTAAATGAGAAAACATTTATTTTCTTCCACCGCCTGCATTGTGGGTTGTCCTTTATACAAAATTTGAACACCCGTAGAATCATACCAGGGGAAGATTATTGTTAAATCCGACAAATAGGCCAAACACCTAACCGTGAATTTTGGTGTTTTTCATTAAAATACCTTTATTAAGAATTCCTAATTTTTAATTTAAAAATATAACATTATCCTCTTATTTTTATCTTATTATAATTCTTTGTCAATTTTTTTTTACTATCTTATTAATAAAACAAAAAACAATTTTGAAATAAATTATCAAAATGTTATAAGTGCAACACAATTTATAAAGTAAATTCCATCTATTCTCTCAACTATTTTATTTGAAAACCGGAAGGAGCGTAAGGCAAGTAGCCCACAATAAGAGTTCGATTACAGCCCACAATATGTGTCTTGTAGCTCAACTTATGCTAGACCAGATACATGCCACTCCCTTCCACTTTACATTTGAATGTTGAGGAAGCAAACAAGCGTAAGAAGAATGAGAGAGGATCGAAGAGAATTCAATATATTAGTGGTGTGAGCGATCACGTCGAAATCAACTAAATTGAATAAGTACCGGAGGTGTAAGAGATTCGCTCGAAACCAACAAAATTGAATGAGTTTGGACCAAAATTCGTACAGTTATCATATCCTCTATAAGTTTTTAAACCAAAATCCGCACCCTATGGGTACGCAAATGGGATATATCGGATATAATGTATATTAGGAATTTAATGCACACAACAAGTACAATTTGTTATACACTAGCTTCAACATTTTTAGTTCAATGTATGTTATAAATATTTTGAAATATAATATTATTTTATCAAATAAGTTAATGTAGTTTTCAAATATTATTAATTTTAAATATATTTTTAAATTGTAAGCTTTTAATTATGCGAGACATAAATATATTTATTTTAAATATAAATGAAATATCTTATGAATAAAATTTAAAAAATAAGGAGAGACAAAACCAACCAAATTGAAAGGGAGACAAAGATGCATACTTGGAGAGAAAAGTTACTTGCTAGCCGGAGGGAAGTAACTCGACTCTAATGGCAAATAGCAAAATTGAAAGAGGAGACAAAGATGTAGACTTGAAAACTAAGAGTGAAAAGAAAGAAAACGGTAAAAGAAGAGTATTGGTGAAAATAGAGAAATTCAACGTTTTATATTCTCACATTTTCTCCTTTTTACTGTCTGACGTTTAATATGCTAACGTGATTTGGTTGAATTCAATATATTAGAGGGGTAAACGATCTGGTCGAAACCAGCCAAATTGAATGAGTTTCAGTACTTTGAATGTATTTAATTAATACCAGTCAAATTGAATGAGTTTGGATCATGATTCACACTGTCATCATACTTCTTATAAGCTTTTGGAACAAGATTCGCACTATATGCGCACACAATATACAGATATAATGTATATATGGAATTTAATGCACACTATAAGTACAATTTGTTATACAGTGGCTTCAATATTTTCCAATGTGAGACAAAATTTATCCTAATCTATAGTTTGTCTCTTTTACTTTCCGAATCCTTTTATCATTCAGATTTTTCCCTCATTTACAGTGCATTTTTTAAAAAAGTTTCAAGCAAAAAAAAAAAGTTTAATGTATTTTTAAAATATTTTTAATTTAATGATTATTTTATCAAATAAGTTAATGTAGTTTTTAAATATTATTAATTTCACAATATATTTTTAAATTTTAACCTTTTAAATATACGAGATATAAATATATTTACTTTAAATATAAATGAAATATCTTAGGAATAAATTTTAAAAAATAAGGGGAGTAAAAACCAACCAAATTGAAAGGAGAGACAAAGATGCAGACTTGGAAAAAGAAGTAACTTGTTAGTCAGAGAGAAATAACTTAACTCTAACGACAGAGGGCAAAATTGAAAGGGCACACAAAGATGCAGAGATGGAGACTAAGAGTGAAGAGAAATAAAGTGGTTAAAGAAGAGTATTGGTGAAAATAGAAAAATTTAGCGTTTTATATTCATATTTTTTCACTGTTTTGTTGTTTGACGCTCAATGTATTGGAAGTGTTAGTGATTTAGACGAATTTAATGTATTAAGGGTGTAAGCGATTTGGTCAAAACCAGCCAGATTGAATGAGTTTCACCGCTATGAATGTATTCAATTAATACCCATCAAACTGAATGAGTTTGGATCAAGATTCGCACTCCATCAGTTTTTTGACGAAGATTCGCACCCTATGTGCACGCAAAGGGGATACACGGGGTATAATGTATATTAGAAATTTAAAACACACTAAAAGTACAATTTGTTATACAATGGTTTCAACATTTTCCAATGTGAGACAAAATTTATCCCAATTAATAGTTTGTCTCTTTTAAACAATAATTAAATATTTCATTTAAATTGAAAAAAAATCATAAATATACAATGTTATCGACCATAAATTTCAATTCAATCGAGTAATTATAAATCAAAACATCAAACCATCTAATAAATCTCAATTAAATAACACGATTGTATTAAATTTTATAAAAAATTATCCAACCCTAGAAAAATAATTATGAAAAAAGGAAGAAATGGATTTACCTGTTAGCCGGAGGGAAGTAACTGGACTCTAACGGCAGAGGGCAAAATTGAAAGGGGAGATAGAGATGCAGACTAGGAAATTAAGAGTAAAAAGAAAGAAAATGGTAAGGAGAGCATCAGTGAAAATAGAGAGATTCTGCGTTTTATAATCTCACTTTTTCACCGACAGTTTTGTTGTTTGACGCTCAATGTATTGTAGGTGTATGCGATTTAGTGAATTCAAGCTGAATGAGTTTCATTGGTTGCATCTACTGCAAGTTTAAGCTATTTGGTTGAAATCAGCCAAATCGAATGTGTTTCGCCACTTTGAATGTCCTGCAGGTGTAAGCGATTCAGTGAATTCAATGTTTCTAGAGGTGTAAACGTTTGATTGACACCAGCCAAACTGAATAAGTTTTGTGGCTTTGAATGTATTTAATAGTCGGTTAGTTGAAAATTTTAAAACCAAAATATTCAACTTACAGATGATTCAATGATGAAACGGACCACTTCAACCGGACGAATCGTATATTATTATACATAATAAATATAGTTTTTTTAAGTAATATAATAAATATAGTTAATTTGTTCAATATATATATATATATATAGTTAATACCTGCCAAACTGAACACAATGAGTTTGGACCAAGATTCGCACTTTACAGCTTTTTGATGAAGATTCGCACCCTATGTGCACGCATAGAGGATACACGGGATATAATGTATAAAAGAACGAAATTTAAAACACACTACAAGTAGAATTTGTTATACAATGGCTTCAATATTTTCCAATGTGAAACAAAATTTATCCCAATTAATAGTTTCTCTTTCACTTTCCTAATCTATCTATCATTCAGATTTTTTCCTCATTTAGAATGCTTTGTTCAAACAGTTTCAAGCAATACAAAATTAAAAATAAAAAGTTTTTAGTTCAATGGTTTCTTTAAATATTTTTAATTTAATGATTTTCCTATCCCTAAGTTCATGTAGTTTTTAAATATTATTAATTTCACAATATATTTTTAAATTTTAACCTTTTAAACATACGAGATATAAATATATTTATTTTAAATATTAATGAAATATCTTAGGAATAAAATTTAAAAAAATAAGGGGAGTCAAAACTAATCAAATTGAAAGGGGAGACAAAGATGCAAACTTGGAAGAAGTAACTGGTTAGCTGGAGGGAAGTAACTTGACTCTAATGACATTGGGCAAAATAGAAATGGGAGACAATGATGCAGACTTGGAACGAGTGAAGAGAAAGAAACGATAAAAGAAGAGTGTTGGTGAAAATAGATAGAGTAAGTGTTTTATATTGTCACTTTTTCTCCAATTTGCTGTCTAACGCTCAATGTACTTGAAGTGTTAGTGATTTGGTCGAATTCAATATATTAGAGGTGTAAGTTATTTGGTCAAAACCAACCTAATTGAATGAGTACTACCAAATTAAATGAGTTTCAATGCTTTGAAGGTATTTAATTTATACCAGCCAAACTGAATTAATTTATACCAAGATTTACACAGTCAACCTATTCTCTATAAGTTTTTGGACAAAGATTCGCACTTTATGCGCACGCAAAATGAATACAAAGAGTATAATATATATTAAGAATTTAAAACACACTACAAATATAATTTGTTACACGCTAGCTTCCACGTTTTTAAATGTGAGACAAAATTTATCTAAATTAATAGTTTGTCTCATTATGACTTTTTTCTCATTTACTATTATTTCTTCAAACAGTTTCAAGCCATTAAACATAGTAATTTCTTTTAACTGGATAAAAATATTTACTGTAGTAGATTTGCTCTTTTTTTTATTAACCAAAGTCCAGTCATCAAATTCGATCCTCCCATATTTTCTTCTCTAAACTTGTTTCTAATTTTGACCATGAACACCAATTTCAGAGCCATGTTTCCCATGGAGGTTACACCCGTCAATCTCCGCTTGCAAAACAACAAAATTGTAATAGTGGTTTCATGCATCAAAGCGCCCAACTCTTCCAAAAAAAACTTTTAACGGATATATAATCCTATATGACAAATCGGCATTGCTTCAAGAAACAAAACAACATAATTTGAGGTCCCAGTGGAGCGTTAAGATTTCAACAAAATAATAATAATCATCCCAATTTTGAAACTTCTCCCATTTCCTTTGATTCTTGATAATAATATTTGGCCCTCCTCTCACACTGTCCTCCATAATACAAGTTATATAATGATTTCATTTCTATGATTTCTTCTAATCCCTTCAAAATCAAGCGTCTTCTTCATCCATCCCTGCATTCCTGCCTACTATTTTTTCCCCAAATCTCAAAAGTCAAAACAGAGTATTGTTAATGGCTTTTTCCAGTTCAGCGGAATATATCCACGGTCACAAGGATACGATATTTCTGAGCATGTGCGCATAGCCTCTCGCCACTCTATAGCTATATTATATGCTGTATTACACCTTTGGGTTTCCAATACGCCATCTTTCTTCTGCTCTGAGGAGGATTTGCAATTGTCAATTTCACCTCTTTGTTTATCAGGCCCTCATCTTCCTACTTCCTACCTGCCAAGCATGAAGATTTACTTATAAGTATTAAGCCTCCATCTTTCCTCTGTTTTACCAACCGTTTGTTCTTAGTTGCTATTATTACTAAAAGGGCAAACAAATCTCTCAACCCAGTTCGTTTCGATCGCACCAAACGTAGAAAAGGTACCATTTTTGTCCCGACAAGGATTAAAGATCGCAGCTTTCTAGATTTTCTATAATATCCACAAACATGGGGAATTGTTCGGGGAAACAGCACAAATCAACGGCGGAAATCCTCCCTTCTGAGCTCATAAAGAAGCCAACAACAGCTCTGGAGAAGCCAAGAGTAGAAATCATTCCACTTCCGACCCCGCCACCGGAGAATATCAATAAGGGCTCTCCCGTTGTGAAGCTGTACGGACCGCCCAACAGCACGACCACATTTTACATAAGATTCGCCGTTCTGTACAAGCCCGTTACTTTGCAGTACACCCCTTCAGAAATTGTTGAATCTCCTGTGTTGTACTGTGAGTCCGACGTCGTTTCGGGGTCGGCGGAGGAGATATTTAGGTACTTGGACTCCAAGTTCCCTGAGCCGCCATTATTGGTTAAGGGTGTGAATAGTGTGAATTCGTTTGGGTGGTTTGACAAGACGACGCCGTTGGTGGTGTGGGTGGTGAATTTGCAGCATAGGAGTATAGTGTGGCATCTGGAGAGGATGGTGAGGTGGGGTGAGGACATGGCTCGCCGTGGAGGGAAGACCAAAGGGGATCCGATTATGGGTAGTCCCAAAATGGAGATGAAGAAGTTTGGGAGGAATTATGAAGCATTAATGGAGGTTATGCTTGAGCATGCTCGGATGGAGGAAACAGTTGTCTTTCCAATCTTGGATAAGGCTGATCGAGGTTTCCCACTTTTTATTATTTCCATATTCAATTCGTTCTTATTTGGTTTGCCTAAAATTTTCATTTCCAGATGCATTATGATCCCATAGTTGAAGATGCATATGAACCTATAGTTGAACAAGGAATGAGGCATATAAGTCTTTAAATTTCTGTCTTTTTGTGGGATTATGGTGATAGAATAACTATTCTGGTCATATATATGCTTATTGATTTCTAATTCTATGTAGGGAATCTGAAAATTCTAATAAGATCTTCGGTAAATCTAAAATTGGATGTAAATCCTATTTTTCAGTAAGGAGTGAAATAAGGCACAATGTGAAACATTCTTGTGGAACATGGTATTTTATGAAACAATGTTTGAGTAGATAGATAAGATTTATCCAGGCCATAATTCTACGAGTATAGTATTTTTTACCTGAAAAGAAATCTGCAAGTTAGTTGTAAAGGAGCTTATTTGTTAGATGGTACATGTTCTAATGTATGAAGAAAACAATAAAAATGACTGGTATTGGGTATGTAATGATGCAGGATTGTCCAAAGCTGCCAATGAAGAACATGGAAGAGACCTACCCATAATGAATGGTATCAAAGAAGACATCAAGTCCATAGGTGTTCTGGATTTGGGAAGTCCTGTCTACCAAGAGGCCCTTATCAACCTTTCTGATCGACTCAAGAAGCTAAAGGTGAATTCAGCTGTCCCTAAACTTGATTGAAGTTCATTAAGAAAAAGTATGTAGGATTAGCCAAATATTCATGTCCAAGGATCGATTTTTCCAGCTCACTGACTTCATTGCAACAGTCTCACAAGATCTTGATTTACAATCGTATTATTGACGTTTGGATTTTGTACGTTTGCAGGAGAACTCAAAGCAACATTTTGAGGAAGAAGAAAGAGAGCTATTGCCATACATGGAAGCAGCAGACTTGGGTAAAGTTCAGCAGGTAAAGGTATTGGAGCAGTGCTTGGATTCTATGCGTGAGACGCACACGCATCAGTTTCGCTTTTTCTTGGAAGGCCTTCAACCTCAGGATGCCATACATTACCTAGACATGATCATCAAGTCCAGTGATAACAATAGAGTATCATTAATGCTTCATATGGTTGTTGAGTAAAGGTTTCCTCATAAAATGATGATCCTATTCCACGTCCAGCTGCTCCGATGGAAGAAGTCAAATTACAATCTAAATCTACAGTATGCTGAGTAGTAGCAAGATCCATCTTCACACTTGCTTTCTACTCTCTAACCAGAGCAAAATGAGCCCTTCTTATCTGGTTTGATCTTTCTTTACACTTGTGGCCTCTCATTGCCTAGTTTGTGTCATCTGTTAGTACTATCGGATCGTGTATTGATGTAGGCGAAACTTAGGAAGCAAATGTGTGAGTTTGTACTCAACATCATGCAGTTATCTCAAGGAAATGTATATTAGAAAGGGTAGTTGGATTAGTCATGCTTAAGATTTGCTTGTACCAGACCAAATGATTTGGCTTTTTGTTCAACCAATATGAAAGAATTGGTCTAAATGAGTTGCCTTGGTACCAAACTTCTTTAACAAAGTGTACATTGAGGAGGATGACAAATGGCTTATGGTAAAAAGACACAGAATTGCATTTGGTGTTGGCTCACTAGTTAAAGAAGGCATTGCATGTTCTTCAGCATCTATTTGCTCCTTTTCTCTTTTGCTTTCCCCTCTTCATCTTCTTCAAGAGTAAGGTGTAAGGTAGCTAGCTCACAGTGGTCCCACCTCCCATTTGGTGGTTTCAGTCAGGCCAGACCTTTTATGTTTGTTTTCATCCATGATCACCACCACCTATCATAAGGATTAAAAGTGAAATAAGGATTATGATAACTTTAGTATATTTGAGGGCCTAAATTCTAAATATCAATATTTTTATCGAATAGTAAATAAGGTGAATTATACTCACTTAACGATATTAAATTTTAATTTTGAATTATGAATAAATATAATTATCAAGAATCTTAATATATCAATTGATCAAATTATAAGAGAAACAAATGTAATTCATTTAGTAAATATTTGAAAAGGTGAAACATTTATTCAAAAATATAAATTTTCTTCTTATTCTATGTAAAATTTGAACCTTGTATAAAAAAAAAAAAAAAAATTGAACCTCTAATTTTTTTAATAAAAATAAATCAGTGGAATTACCATTTCCTGGTGTTTTTCTAAAATTCTGGAAATTATTGCTTTCCCTCCCCCACATAAAAATAGGGATCATTTCTGGCGGGAACTCAGACCGCCTCCACTCCACTCCCACATCCACAGACAGGCAGCCGGAGGGAAGAACCAGAAGAAACCCCAGATGGGTTCGGAAGCTGTTCCGCCGAAATGGGCATCGAAGCCTTGCATAATGGGTATCGACGAGGCTGGCCGCGGCCCCGTTTTAGGTACTCCTTCCCCAAATTCTCTACAAGCGACACCAAAAAAATCTAGTTTGTGGTTTTGAACTTTTACCATTTACAGGACCTATGGTGTATGGGTGCTTGTACTGTGCGATATCGTACCAGAAGACACTTTCCACTTTGAATTTTGCAGGTTTTCGTTGAAGCCCTTCTCCTAACTTTGCTTTATTTGTATGTGGCTTTGATTTCACTGTCTTGGTCTGGCTCAAGCTATGCTATTTGTTTTAGCTTTCCCATCTTGATATATCGATTTTATTGGTTTCGTTTGGTTCTTAAAATATCATATTTCAGTTTCTTGTGATAGATATGCTGTATTTTGGGATGTTATAATGTGATTGTTCTTGGTTCAGTTAAAAACTGCAAATGAACTAGTTAATGTATGGGTTCATATGGTCAGTTTTTGGAGCAAAGCCTGCGCAATGAATAAGCAATAAAGAAAGGCCAAATATTTGACAGTTTTACTAAATCAGCCAAAATATTTTCTTACTCATTGAAAGATAATCTGCCTGTTAATTCATATTTGAGTCTGGTTTGTTGAAGATGATATCAAGCACTTGGAGGCTGTTTTTTGTCTTCTTTATTGATTATTCTTGACGGAAATTTTCCTCTATTGTTGTATTTTTATTGTTCTGGCTGTAAAATATCTCCTTCAATATATAGTCAGCAAGAAAATCCTCAATGCTAGTTCAATCATACATCTTTTCCCCATTGCAGATTCAAAAACTTTAAAAGAAGAGAAGCGGGAGGAGTTATTTGAAAACCTTAAAGCTGATGAATCCATTGGATGGACTGTGGATGTGATAGATCCAAGGGAGCTTTCTGCTAAAATGTTGAAGAAGTAAGAGATGGAGCTTTCCTGACATTATTTTGTTTTTAGAAAAGCTTTTGATCAATTCAACTAATCCCGTTAAACGTTCAACAGGCACAAAATAAACTTGAATGAAATATCACATGATTCTGCCATGGGCCTTGTAAGCAGAGTCCTGAACATGGGTGTCCTTCTTACTGAGGTAAAAGTCCCGTGTTCCGAAACATTACGAATGGCTCCAATGGAAGAATTTAGTATTGCCATTAAGAGCAGTTGAAGTTAATTGCAGTGTTCTTGAAATGAGTGTATTAGGCTGTCTGGTTTGGTTTGTCACTATTTCATGATTAAGTTACTTTCAGTTCGTCCTAGATTTTCTAACTCAACTTCTAGGAAAGAGATTTGAGGATTAATGCTAGAACATCTTTCAGGTATATGTGGACACAGTGGGAGATGCAGAAAAGTACAGGATTAAACTTTCTGAAAGATTTCCATCTATTAAATTTGTTGTTGCAAAGAAGGCTGATAGTCTATACCCTGTTGTAAGTGGAGCAAGTATAGTTGCAAAAGTGAGCTCTTCTCCCCTCTTCAGTTTACATTCTCCCCTTACCTTTTCTGGGTGAATTTAACCTTTCAACTTTTTAGGTCACAAGGGACCGAGCAGTGCGAGATTGGGTGCTTGATGAGACTGCTGAAAACATGCATAGGAACTTTGGATCTGGATATCCTGGAGGTATAGAAATAATTCCTTAAACTTGTATAGTAAGGCTATCTTTTTTATGATGATATCGACTAGAGTAAGTTAAATCTCTTTTTGATGTTTACAGATCCTGAGACGAAGTCCTGGTTGGATGACCACAAGCACTCAGTTTTTGGTTTCCCTAATCTAGTTCGCTTCAGTTGGGGAACATGCACATCATACTCCAAACATCTGGTTGAAGTGCTATGGTGACACCTTGATCTTTAGTTGACATATCAGATTAGAAATCTACGCTTCAAACAACAATTTACTGCATATCGAATTGCTTGTCGATTTTTTGAAAAACTGCAAAAAAGTACTTAGGGTGAACTAATGACAATCAGAAAGCACATTTTGAGATTCAAAATTTTCAAAAATCTGACTCATTTTGTCTCATTTCAGTTACTATATGTCATAGAACAAAATGGCCATAAAAAACGGTGCAAACAGCTCATCGCTAGGAAATACATGTAAAAACTTGCTCTGACAAAGCCCTGCAAGGATTGCAATTTTTGATGCTATCTCAATTTCAGTTAATATGTGTGACATGACAACGGAAAATACATGATTATACTAGGAACTTTGAGTTGATTGAGATTTCTATGAAGTAGCTATAATATTTCTCTTTAGTAGGTTGTTGATTTCATAACCAATTCAGTTGTGTTTTCTCAACTTTGCAACATCAGAAGGTACTAAGATGTATGCACTCAAACATAACTGTTTCCAAATATTGACAATCTCTTTTTTGTTTCATTTGTAGGGAGGGCGATGGTACTGATGAAGAAGGTGGCTCTGAGAGGACTCGTAAACGACAACTGAAGCTAACAAATGTTGGCTTTACTGCATCAAAGAAGAAAAGTGAAGATATAGAATCAAGTGGTAAAGGGCGCTGCAAGTTCTTCCAAGCTCGTAAGCTTGAGATACTATCTGAGTTCTGAGGCATACATGGGAGCATGTCTCCTGGTTCCTATCAAATGGTGACTTTCGTTCTTGCTCTGTTGAAAGCTTAATATTTGGTTGGTTACAATCATGAACAATAGAGCAAAGCTTCTGGTCTTCTTGAACAATAGCGAGCAAGTTTCCCGCCTTCCGGCCCCTTAACATCCTGCAGCACAATGTTACCATGACTTGCTAAATGGAAGGTGACAATTTTACACACTTGATTAGTAAATCAGCTATTCTGTTAACCCTTTTAGTGGTTAAGTTCAGTCTAAACTCTTATGAACTCATGGCTGCGTTATGTAGCAAGTGATATTTGACATGTCATGAAGGAGTCTGTATACATCCGTCGGTCCGTAGTGGATGATAGGGATTGCTGGTGTGCTTTGATGCCCAAACATTGTCAAAACTTCAACTTACAAATGGTTTAAGTCTAGACTCTATGATTGTGCTTGTATATTTCACTCACTGGATGTGTAAACTGTTTAGTATTGCCCCAACTTTCTTCCTTGTCTGAACTAAGGTGATCCAATACTTATCGTCCAGCAGGTTGAGCCGTGTTTCTTAGAATCTTAAACAACTTTGATGCCTGGTCCAGTTGGCAGAACTGATTAATGATCATTATCCTCGTATGTTAAACTTAAGAAATGAGAAAATGACCTTATTGTTCAAGTGCCTATAATTGAAGGGTGGAATTCATCATGAGAATTCTCCATGGGAAAAAAAAAAGAATAATGTGGCTCCACTGGATTCCTATTTTTAAGATGACTGTGAACCATTTTGTGCTTTACGTGAGTATGTTGAAAGTTTGTTGTTCAATACTGCATCAATTTTATTATTATTAGCTTTACTTCTAACCTTATAAAAGCAACCAGATTCTCAGTTTGTGCAATTCTGAGTCAATATTCCCTACTAATCATATTCAAGAATGAATAATGGGTCCAATTGTAGAGCAACTTTAGGGCTTAATTCTGGCAACTGGAGACAATTCTCATACAAACAACCACTGAATTAACTAGTAAAACAATCCAAGCTACGACATGGTTCGATCTTGCCAAGGAAATTAGGAATGCCTGTCCCGTTTTCCCCACCCAACTCGCCAGAAAAGGACTAACAGAGAATGAAACTAGCCAACTCTCAATATATACAATAGCAGGTGTTAATATACAGCAAACAGAGCCACTTGTGGAACTACATGGCGGCTATCGAGGGTGGCGGCCGAAATTTTCCGTAGTAAGATTATTTCGGTCGAGTTCGTCCGGTCTCCATGTCATGTCAGTGCAATTTCGCTTCCCGAAAATTTAAAGTTGCCCCCGCCAGCCATATCTCTTAGAAGGTAAGGTAAGCCAAGAGAAGTATTGCAGCTATGGCTGTGGATCCCCAGAAGCTCTGGACACAGTTTCCTGAACTATGATGTTTGTTTCGATGCATATTAGAGCCAGCACCGGCGGTATAGACGGGTATTACAGCCGCCCCACCACCACCTTGTAAATTAGGGGAAGAGTTCATTCCACTTCCGCCGTTGCCGCCTTCCCCACCAATTCCTCCCCTACGTCCGCCATTTGAGCGTCCTGCAACACTGCGTTTTTCCAATTTGTTCTGCTCGTGTTCCTGCAATTCCACTGCATGCCCCCGACATTTTTTAAGACTCCAAAACTGAACCCTTAACATGATTTATAATAACTTATCGAAAAAACCAACTACTCCTATTTTCTTGATGATAAATTGATGAACTGAACAGAAGGGCCAAATTCTTTGATGCATAAAATTAGTAATAAAAAATACTTGATCCAAATAACCTTTACAAGAGATAAGAAATCAATATCATGAGTATATGAATGAAGAGAAGTGTGAAGCATACCAAGAGGCAAGGTGGCGAGCCCAAGTCGACCATAAGTTGCAGAACAAGTTGAAAACAAGAAAACAAACAGTAATACTAGTACTACTAGCTTAAGCACCACATTTGGTCTTCCCATTTTCATTTTCTCCCACAAGCAAGCTGCATGAAGCCTCTTAGTTAGTTTCTAACTCCTTCTATATATATATATATATATATATATATATATATATATATATATAGATACGGTGAAACTTTGACCTTATTACTATGTGCGCTACAAAGTTAGAGTTCTGTATTTTTGAAGGGTCGACGAAAACCAGAACAAGAAGCGAATTATGTATACATCAATGTGATGAATGGAAAGGGCATCAGTCCCCTTGCATATATCACTGGGAGTGAGCGAGCAGCAAAGCATATTAAAATTGGGAGATAAAGTTGGATAAGATTGTGGGTGAAAAGTGATAAAGATACACATGTTTCTTAAAGATTAATGATCTGTGTGCTCAACAAAGTTAGAATCTTTTACCCACAAATTGTGATCTATTATTATTAAATATCTATAATTTTTTCAAAACTATTTTTGAGAATGGAGTCCGTGTATTAATAATTAATATAATAATAATAAAACTATAAACTACTGTAATACAGGACTATTTTATAAGAATTTTCCAAATATAAAATACAAATTAGCAATTAGCGAAACTAGCTCAGGACTGATGTTATGGCTGATGGGTGAAGCACCTAGATAGATGATTACTGTGCCCGTCAGGACTTTTTCGGATTATATAATTGGACTTTTTTTTTTTTTTTTTTTAGGGGGACAACTGACTTTTTTCTTTTGGAGGGGAGTGTTGCAGATCGCATCAACGTCCTTCAATTTAATTTTAATTTAATATAATAGAATGATATATATTGTTTTAAATGTTTAAGGTTAAAATCTTTTGATAAAGGAATGTAATTGGCATTTTTATTTTAAAATATTCGTGTAACTTGATTTTTTGTATTAATTGTCATTCGATATTTCTCAATAAATCTAATACAGTTATTTTTTCTTAAAAAAATGTTAATTTAAATTAGTTTGTTCAAATTAAGATATAGAATGATTCTTGTACAAAAGCAAACAATGATTTTTTTAAGATTCCATGAAAAGATTCAAACATTATTGTAATAAAGCCGTCTAATTTGTAGACCAAACACTTGTCAAAGGGGTGTTGTTGTCAAGTAATAGTGTGAATGTTTCCTACGTATTAAAAGGACGGGAAAAATTCATCGAAAGTTGGAGATCATCAATGAAGCACCAAACAAATGCTTTTCGATTTTGACTCAGGTCGATTAATAAGTTTTATGCTCTGTAATTGTAAAAAATAAAAAATAAAACAAACAAATGTCTTTTTCTCACTAATTTTTTTTTTTCTTCCTTTCGTGGCATTTGATATATGGTCTCGTATCAGTCTAGGAATGAAAACATTTTTGTTTGAATAGGAATGAAATTTTGGGAATATTTTTTTTAATTTTAATTTAAATCTATTCAATTCTTGTCAAATTGAGGTCGAGAAGGTTGAACATTACTTCTCTTAAAAATGATAAAATTGTAATTTTATCCATAACTAATTTTAAAATATCTAAAAACTTTAAAATTTTAGTAACAATAGTAGTTAACAACCGATACAGTCAATCACATTCACGGTCGCATGAAGAAGGTGGATCATTGGGAGGGACGACGGCGGAATGATTCCCGACCACCGCTGCCGCCGCGGCATCATAGCAAGGCTTGTAGCAGACGCAGCGGCCAAAAATGTGGGTGCATTTACCGTCCGGCCAACATTCTTTAGCACATTCCATCTGACAAGTGCTTCTCCTAAGGCAATTACCAACGAAACACTTGGACGGCTTCGAGCACCTCCCCACCTCTGCTTCCGTCTCCATAACCACCACCCCATCACCTCCTATTTTAAATTACAACACCCACAGAGAAAAAATATAAGCTAAAATTTATCAGTTATGGAAATGTAGCAGTTTTCTTTTCATGGTTAATCAAAACATAAAATAAAATTTGTTGCATAGGAGAAAGGGTTGGTCTTAATATAACTTGATATTGAGAGAAGAAAGACCAAGAAAATGGTGGCAAGAAATTTCTTCATCTCCTCCATTTATATCTTCACTTCAACTCCAATATGTCTGCAAAAGAAAGCCGTTTTCACTGGTTTTTATAGATCAATTGTGTGGTTACAAATCTGATCCCGTTTCTCTCTAATATTATACTTGTTTACAATACGTTACTATTTTATTTACAGTACGACGAGGCAAGAATGAAATATCTCGTCTCATCCTTGACCATTTCATTAAACAAATAAATAACTACACTTGTGAGTTTCTATAATATAATTAGGTACACTGTTTTAATAATCATCATTTTTTATTTAACTTAATATTCTAAGAGATTTATATTTATTGACTTAAGATATAGTTTTGATATAAATATAATAATTTAAAATTATTACACTATTACAAATTAATACTTAAATAAAAATATTTTCATTAAATTTAATTATGAATTTCGTTTAAATTTTAATCATACTGTAAATATACTTATTCTGCAATAGAATAATACCATATTTAGAAAAATCACTCGAAAAGACCCAATTCATTTGTCTGAGTGCAAAATTTCCAATTTACCATCAAATCTTGAATTTTTGTATCATCACCCCCAATAATAAGAATATGATCAACATTAATCAAAGCTAATATACTTTTTGGCAGAAGAATTGCATCTGTAAAACACCAAACGATCTTTAATAAAACGACAGAGGCCAAACTAAAATACGACATCACTAAACCGTTCAAACGAAGCAAGGGACGATTAATTAAATCCACAAAGTGCTTTTGCATGTCCCTTCGGGTACATTCGATAAAATTAGAACGATACAGAGAAGATTAGCATAACCCTTGAATTGTTGACACGCACAAATCAAGAATTGATATTGCGAACTTGATAAATAAGCCATCTTAAATTATTCTCTCTTGAACACCTAACTCATAAAGTTGCTCCATATAAACTTTCTTAATAAAAAAAAATATTTTTAATATCAAACTGCATATTAAAATTATAACATGACAAATAAAAATGATCAGAACAAAAACTCGAAAGAGTCAATAAATAAATAAATAAGGGGGAGGGAATAGATTCTAATATTTATGAGCCAAAGATTGTCGCAATCTTATAGTTACGCTTGTCAATTAATGTAAGTCAAAGTTTAAAAAAAGGACAGTAAATGAAGAATTAATGGGGAAAAAAAAAAAATAAACTTGTTAGTACGAGCATATTAGAGTAGTTTTTAAATATTTTTTAATCACTGCTACATGAAAATTCCGTTATTTATCTTCACATTGTTTATTACATGTCAACATTTTGGGTGTGAAATAAGTCACAAAACATAAAAATTTAATTCAAAATAAACTTATAGTGGATCTACAAAATTCATTGTTTGTTTCTTCCACATTTCTAACCTCACATAAATGATAATTGCAAAAAGGATATTACAAGAACCTAAAGGAAGGATGGAAGGAAGGAAAATTGAGGGAAAATAGGATTTGTATTTAAAAATCTTTTTCAAGACATGAGTTATCGTGATTTCTACGGATGATTATATTAATTTATCGATTTTTCAAAGATTTATTAAATATAATTTTTAATTAAATTGCTCTCTATTCTTGATTTTCCTCTAATTAGACCATCGGAACTACAAGTGTGATTATAATTTTAATTAAAAAGTGTGATTTTGAGAAAGATATTTCTAAAAAGAACATAATAAAACAAAAGTATTTAACAGTATTTCAATTTTATTTTAACACTAGTTAGGAAATTGAATTAACCAAAGGTAGAGATGGGTGCCAGATTAATATGAAGATAATAATAATTATTTTTTCTGAAATATGAATTCATGTCAAGTACAAGGAGGACAACATTTGCATTTGCCCAAAAATTTATTGCATTTGCCATCGCTACAATTTTGCCTTCGACAGGCATGCCGGCAAGTTGATCTCCGAACACAAGGCCCCGCAAAATAGCGGGCCGGTATGTCGCAAACTACGTCAGTTTCGATCCCCCTCACCATCCTTTCATCCTCTGTCATCATTCTCAAAACAAACAAACAACCTTGTTTAGTATCTTCAAATCTCTAAAAGTGAAATTAATATTAAAATTTAAAACATTTGAAGAAAACATGAGCACATTAACAAAGAGACTTACGAGAAACGAAGAGGAGGATCATCAATAATATGCTGCCCAGAAAAGTTCGCATTTCCGTCTTCATATTCCAACACCTTCAATTTGTACTGATTTTGAGGGGTTGTGTTCTTTTTAATTTTTTTTGGAAACGCAAATTATAAGAAGCTTCTCTCTAACAGAGGAAAAGATGGGGAGGAGTATCCATTTTTATATATATATATATATATATATATATATGGCAGATGTAGGACAATTTATCACTCGATTTAGGGCATTCTAAATGGATTACACACTTGCTTGTGAAATTTAAGAAGCAATGAATGTTTTATCTTGAAAATTTATTCAGGTATTATTGTCCATTTATTTAATAAATTGAATGAGATCATCTGTTTAGAGGATAAAATTAATAAATTAGATAGTACAAGGGAGCTTTTAGTAATTTTTAAAATTTTAAAAGATTTTTGTATTTTGAACAAAATTTAAATAGCAAACGTAATTCACCCAAAATTCTATTATTTATCCTCACATGCTTATGAGGTGTCAACATTTTGAACAGAAATTAAGCCTCAAGAGATACAAATTTAATTGCAAATAAAGTATCGTGGATCTACAAAATCCATTGTCCATTTCTTTTATATTTCTAACCTCATATAAATAATAATTGCTAAAAGAATATTGCAAGAACCTAAAGCAAGGGAGGGAAGGAAAATTGAGGGAAAATAGGACTTGCATCTAAAAACATTTTTTTAGCATGAGTGATCATGATTCCTAGAGATGGATATGTTAATTTTTCCATGTTTCAAAAATTTATAGAATATAATTTTAGATTAAATCGCTCATTGTTTTTTTAGTCAAATTTTTTGGAACTACAACAATCTTTAGTTATACTAAAATTTCAACTTTTAACACTTTTTTAGTGTGATTTTGAGAAGGATAATTCTTAAAAAAACCCGATACGACGAAAGAATTTAACATTATTTTAATTTAACACTCATTTGGGGATTCAATTAACCAAACACAGAGATGGGTGTCAGATTAATATGGAGGTAATTATTATTATTTTTTCCTGAAACATGAATTCATGTCAAGCACAAGGAGGACAACATTTGCATTTGCCAAACAATTTAGTGCACTTGCCATCGCTACACTTTTGCATCCGACAGGCTCCCCGGCAAAATGATCTCTGAATGCAAGGCCCCCAAAATTTTTTAGCCGGTATGTCGCAAACTCTATCCGTTTCGACCCCCTTCACCATCCTTTCATCCTCTGTCATCATTTTGCAAACAAACAACCTTACTTAGTATCATCAGCCTTTTAACAGTGAAATTAGTATTAAAAATTTTAAAACATTTGAAGCAAAACATGAGCACATGGAGAATGATAAAGTTATCTCAATCCCAAATTAGAAACTTACAATGCCCTGCGTATAATATAAATAATACAGTACATGCGATTGTCGCGAGTTTTCGATGTGAAATTAAGATAATTTTTAACGGAGAGACTCACGAGAAACGAAGAGGAGGATCATCAATATGCCGCCGAGGAAGGCTCTCATTTCCGTCTTCATATTCCAACACCTTCAATTTGTACAGATTTTTTAGGGCTTGTGTTCTTTTTATTTTTTTGGAAACGCAAATTACAAGAAACTCTAACAGAGAAAAAGATGGGCTAAAGGTACCCTTATATATATAGGATAAATATAGGACAATTTATTACTCGATTTAGTGCATCTCATATGGATTACACGCTTGCTTGTGAAATTCAAGCAGCGGTCGAGCAGGGAGGTCTTTCGGGTGGGTATCACGTGACACGTCATCTTTTATAATTAATATGAATATGTTATATTTTTAATATAAATAATAATTTATTTTATTTTTCATGTCTTCAAATAGTGGTTGAGTCACATATAATATTAGCACGATAATGACATTTTCTCATTTTTTTTAAAAATATCACTGATATATTATAGAATTACAAAAATATTTAGGGTATTGTTCCATTAAAAATGAGAGAAGATAGGGGTAAAGTAGAAACAAATATGAATCTATATTCCTTATTATTTTTCAATTTTTTTCACATTTAATTAACATATATTTTGTGTCACTTTTTATTTATTTATTCTTTGTTCCAATATATAAATAACTTCTTTTATAATATTGAAAACCCGTAAAAAAAAAATTCTTAAAAATAATTTATATATGTTCTGATTCTCTTTTAGTATATTCTTATGTTTCTTTGGTGACTCCAATAGTGTGAAATACTAAACTACAACCTTATGTCAACTAAAAAAATAGTTTTGTTCAGTGCGATTATTACATATCCATGGACAATCTTCCCAATAATTTATTTCCTGGGACAGGGAATCATATCAGAAAGATATGAATCACAAAAACACAAAACATAGCTTGATTAATCCAGCATTTGGGTCCTCCTCCTCACCAAAACATTTGACCATAAAAATTTCAATCTGCTGGTGCAATTAATGAGTCTAAAAAACGTTAATTTTCCTGTCATTGTCGCATGGAAATCAAGCTACACCACAGCCCATGTTCATATCATATCCTCCACTCATCATCAACTACTACTTATATTAAGCTCCGGCCGCCCTCAATTATCTACTCAGATCTCTAAAGGGCTACATAATTCATGCTCATTTCTTTCTGCATATTTTCTCCTTTATTTTCGTCCCCCGTCATAGCCCAGAAATTTTTTTTAAAAAATTATGTCTTCAGGATCCAAACAATTATGGGACCATTTCTACTCCATTGATGACATTGTTGTTGAAGAAGAAATGCTGTCGCCGGAACAGTTTCTCGACTTCCCACCTGATTCATTTTGGGTTCCTAAATCCCGTGAGAAAGATTGGGTCGATAACTACGCAACCATGCAACGGCAAAATTCGACGAAGCTAATTAGTTTCCCCGGCGACGGGAACTCGAAGAATAATGCTTCCTCCATTAGCTCCCACAAGTCGGTTTCTCAACGGTTTTCACCGTCTCCGAGGAGCAAAGCATCGTTGATTGGTCTGCCCAAGACTCCGAAATCTTGCTTGCTTGATGGGTATGGCGGCCGGCAGATCAGTAATGGAGGGAGTGGTGGGTCATCACGCCTGCCCAGGAGCCGGTCTGAACCGGGAGGGAGCCTGGTTCTTTTGAATGTGACGGAGCCGCCGGGGTCACCAAAAGTTTCATGCACGGGCAGAGTTGAAACGCAGAAAGGAAAAGCTAAGAGAGCCGGGTTCTGGATGAGTTTCAAGGTTATTATGAGAACCGGGTTCGGGCCAAACATATGGGCAAAAAAAAGAAGTCAAAATAGGGTGACGGCTGCTTAAAGTTGGACGGAGAACCGGTCAGCCGTGCGGTGCGGTGCGGTGGTGTTAGAATTGATATCTCATATCCAATGCCAAGCATTCCAAAATTTTAGTTTTATAGAGAAACTTTGCAACAAATAAATTTACCTATATTTCTTGGAGCCCATTACAAATCAAATTATGTTGGTGTATTATGTTGGGATGATTACACGTTATATCCCAATCACAAGTTTAAAAATTCGATTCTAGTCAATAAATACAAGTTGTTAATAAAAACATATAATTAAAATTATCCGATAATAAATATGGAATAATCGACTTATAACGCGTATAACATTTCCTCCTAATGAGTCGGCTCTCATCCATAAAATTTAATGTAATTAGATGTTCATTCTTTTTTTAAAAAATATTTAAATTACTAATTTTTTGTTGAGAAATACCTAACCTCTCAATGATGTTCAATCATGAAGACATGCTTGCACAATGCTATGATTGAAGTGATACGTTTGGACTTAATTATAGTGTAGATAGTGTAGAAAGTGTTGATTTTGAGTTAAATAAACTTAGAGTTTTTTTTTTTTAAATAGGATTAATGTATGTTCTTATATTCTTATTTTTGGCGATTCGAATTCAAATCTATTAATTTCAATATATTTATTTCAAGTGAATATATCAACTAGTAAATTATAATTCTGTTCACTAAGTTTAATTAGCCAGTGTAAAGTAAATAAATCTTGATTGACAGAAAACGAAAAATCTTGACGATTATAATAGTACGATTAAACATTGGTAAGCTTCTACTTTGGTCGGCAATAATTTGGTTGAGGCCTTGATAGCTGGAATTACGCATGCCCCCACTCCACTTCAATCATTTGAACTACTTCAAATATTTTGCTCAATAAAGATGATTTCCACACACAAAGTCAACTGCACATTTTCATGATTTCAGTTCAATTAATGTATGTTTCCCACAAAAATAACAAAGTTCCAATAAACTTATTTATTTTAAAATATTAAATTATTTTAATTATTAATAATATTGTAAAAATGAATAAACGAAATATCACATACCCCATCATGTCTTATAAGTTTATTTAATGACCGAAAATTTAAATTTTATCATGTGTATCATTTCACTTGGAAAATAAAATCCACAAAAGCTTGCTATTAAGTTGGAAAAATCCAAATCCGTATAAACTCTATATTGAAAGTCTCATATATGCATTCGATGCTTTAGTACTTTCTCTTTTAAACAGGTAATTTTCTTTTATCGAACGACTTCAATTTGATGTTAGAAACTGGGCCAATTTGAAACACAAATGGTCTGACATAAAGTTGCTTTCGGGATTTGGGCTCCAATCTTTTCTCCCTGATTATGATTTGAGGCCCAACCTCATGTCTGTTTTGCAACAAAAGTTACAACTCCGGGGAACTTCGTATCTGGTGGAAAATAATATGAACTTTGATTTCGAAAGGCAAAATCGCCGTCGTCGTCATCGATGTTGAGAATCGGAGCGAAGAATATGAGTACCACCATTAGAAAACAAGTTTTAACGTTAACGGAGACCGCGGCTTCCAGAATACGCCAGCTGTTGGAGCAACGCCAGCGACCATTTCTCAAGCTCGGGGTCAAGGCTCGCGGCTGCAACGGCTTATCCTACACCCTCAATTATGCAGGTTCAGTTCAAATCTCTCCTACTCCTCCAATGATTTTGTGCCGGAACAATAATTACGATTAAATCAATCCAATATAGGACTCACATATTCGTTTGATTTAGGATCTTCAGGACTGAATTATTATTATTAATAGTATTATTTTCTTTTCTGGATACATGATTTGCATCTTAGCTGGTTAGATTACCTCGCGATTTGCGTTTTTATAGGTAAATTATACCTTTTTGGGGGGATACATGTGTTTTTTTGTAATATTGGCCCTAGTTTTGTAGTTTTCTTATTTCTTTTGTATTGATAAAACTGTTCTTCTATCATCATGAAATTGTTATGTAACAATATGATACTGGCATCTGTATATTGTTTGATTTACTTTCTTGCGTGGGGGACAGATCATGTGATAAAACGTTTGAGAATAGCTTGAAACCTTTGAAAACGTATTAGAACTTTTCTCGTTATGTTTAGTTTGTACTTTGGCTGTTAATGGGTGTTTCCTAAATGCTTGATGAGCTGATTACTCACTTATTCGGCAGATGAAAAGGGAAAGTTTGATGAGTTGGTTGAGGATGAAGGGGTTAAGATATTGGTTGATCCTAAAGCTCTCATGCATGTCATTGGAACCAAGATGGACTTTGTTGATGACAAATTAAGGTATATAATATGATTTCTCTTGCTGTGAGCTCTATTGTTTTACAAATTTACAATGTGTGGTACTGCAATGCACTTGCGCAGGCATAGCTCAAGAGTTCTTCATTTTTCAATATCATCTGTTGTAGGAGTATATGATTAATCCTGTTGCTTTATTTAGGATGTCTGTTATCCATAAATGGAGATGTTATTTTCATTGGTCAACAAAAATTTATCAGTAAATCTCAGTAGTTTGATGGCTTGCTTATTTATGTATACTCACTATAATGGAATATAACTCCCATTTGTTAGGAGTTGATTATATGGGTTGTGATTTTGTAGTTGTTCTTTGTTTCTGGCAATTTCTTGGCTGCAGCAGCATGTTGGTTACACTTTAAGTTACATAAGCTCAGTGCAAGTTGTCATGATATAAAAGACTTTATGACACAGGAAGCTAAATGAAAACTTTGTTCATAATCTAGTATTGTATTTGTTTCTATTGAGAACTTTCAGATTCTGGAGTCTCTGCATTGACATTCGCCATTTGACATATTGCTTTGATTCTGACCAGGTCAGAATTTATATTTATCAATCCAAATGCTAAAGGGCAGTGTGGCTGTGGAGAATCTTTCATGACTATGACCAAAGATGAAGCCGCCAAACGTGGTGTTAGTTCAGGGACATAATAAAGAAGAGTTGGATCTCTTAAACCAAGCATAAGCTCAGGAATGGAGCCTGTGTAAATTTTTGGTACCTGCCCCTTTCTGTAACATGCAGTTTATTTTCCCTGAATACTGTATATTGTGTAGCCTTGATTAATGCACTTCCACTTTGAAACCGGATCATTCACACTTAGTAGCATATATAACTTTAGATATTTGTATCCATGGTGATTTCTATATTGTTGTATATGTGCAGATAGCTTTAGTAAAAAATATTGCACTTATGAATTTCACGCTCGTCTGAATTGCAAGTAATTTTCATATCTTTGTTGCAGTATATTTGGTTATAGCCATTATAAGTGATTTGTGAGAATAAAGCTTTGTTCTCATTCACGGGAATGGTTTGCATTACAAAATAGTTTCTGTAGATTCAAACAAGAAGACCTTTAGCATTTAGCATGTTGGGGATGAAGGTGGATAGACTGGGAACTTAATCTCATTTAGCACAAGTCCTTGTGCATAGGCAGGAAGCTACATATGGAATCTGGATGCAAGTATAATCCCAATACTGTGCGTGTGTGGGGTTCCCTTGTAAAGAGACAAAGTTGGGTTAGAAAAAAGAATTTGGGTGAATCTATTTCTTGTGTCTTTGGTGGAGCCATTGTTAATATAAATAAATAAAGGATTTAAGATTTCAGTAATATATGTTAACATGGTACAAATTGAACATGTGTTCTATTGGAGCAATAAAAGGTTATTGTCCGATATTGTCATTATTTGACCATCCCAACCCGTCCGCTGTCAAACGGATGTCCAAATAAGGCTAATAGACAGGGATGGCAACTTTGTCTCTGTACAAGGAAACCCATCGATTATAACATGTATTAGACAAAATATACAACTTATTGTAGACTCCAAATATAACCAAAAGAAAGAACTAAATGAATCCAATTCATTACTTAAAGAGTGGGATATATTCAACCAACATGTCTTCTCTAGAAAAAGATTTTGATGATGATCACCATAGTAATGTGTGCCTGTGTGTGGGATTCTTGACAACTTCACAACATGCTGGCACTTTCAAGTGATGCTGCTGTGATAAGATAGCTGCTGCAAATGCCAAAAGCCAAATAAGAGAGCATTATGAATTCTTGGGCAAAATCGCATTCCTCATATCACTTTCCTCTTTCCTTCTGGGAGTAGATAAGCGGTGCTTCGACCACTCTTCCAAAGCTTGCCGATGTAGCATATTCATCCTGATGTAAGGCCGTTTTTCCTTAATCAACTTCTCTGCAGTTTTCCAGTCGTCTGCAACTCCAAGAGCTACCAATAAGGCACATGTCACTGCCACACTTCTGCCGTGCCCTGCACATAAGTAACATAACAGGTGAAGTTAGATGAACTAACTACAAAGCACTCAAGAACATGAACAACAATGTTGATGTTCATTAGAAGTGGGAAATGATGCATCCAACTCTACAGAATTTGCGCTGGTAGTTTGTCCCAGTCAAATCCAACATCTAGAAATAGAAGAGAAATGGATTAGGAACTTCCAACATGAACAACTACAAATCATTAATGTCAGCAGAATTCTGCAAAGAGAAACCCCAATAGGCCATTGCCCCGCAGACTCCCATGCAGAGCTAAATCACGCCTTCTGGTGTGAGACTTGGTTTAGGAAATAAACTATGAATGTAAGTATGATTAACATCAGAAGATCTGCAGTAGATTAAGTCAGTACTGACATCCACAAGTTCAGTAATGAAAACCTTAAACATATCTACTATGCTAGTGATCGACAAAAACAACATTTAACAGTGACGAACCAGGATGCAAGTCTTAAATATGAAGAATCAATTTTACATGTTCACATAACAATACGTTTTCACCCTTTCAGAATGTACAACTTGAACATGCTCTCCAATTTGGCCGTTATCAACTTATGCAACGCCCAAAAACTTTATGGTTTTTGATCTTTGCATAACCTCCCACTGCTACAGTAGAAGGCCTAGGCAACCATAATCAGCTTAAGCCATTGTAAACGTAATCTGGAAGCATACTGAATCAACAGCAAAAGCATTTTATTGTATAATGGGTATGACTCTTATACACTAACTGATATACAGTTCCACCAAAAGTGTTAATTCCTTACAACAACACAGATAATAAACATTTTCCATCAAACAGTCACCAATGTCATACACCAAGGATTGGGCAGTTATCACAAAAGTGCCAGGAACAGATCACTAATTTACTTGAGCATTTTAAGTGTACCATTCATAGTATGACTAGTTTAGTAGAATAAAAGTTCAATGAAACGGTAAAAAGACAAAACACTTTCAGTGAAAAGGGGAAGAACAGAACAGAGAAATGTAAAACATGAAAGAAAGAAGCAGGTTTCGGGTAGTTCAAACTTTTACCATATGCACAATGGATGAAAACTGGACAGTTCTGAGCCCTCTTTCTACAAGCCCACTTCACCGCAGACTCAATTTCAGCCGGTTGAGGCGACCTTGTATCCCAAGTTGGAATGCACAAATATGCATGTCTTGAAACCTCAGTCTTTCTGGGCAACTCACAAGTACAATCAATTACAGCAGGGTTACCAGGGGGCATTTTTTCAACTGAATAAGGCCACCCTCCAACAAATACACCGTCATAAATCTCATTATAAGGAGGTTCGCCACTCCTCAGCCTCCTCAACGCTGAGAAGACTCTCACAAAGTACAAGTAAGGGCTAAATATAATTTTTGACCAAATGGGGAAAAACCCATCGGAGCTTTTACCCAGAAGGATAGGGAGATTGATTAATGGATGGGAAGCCAATGAAACTAAGAAAGATATCAAAGATGCATATAGAAATGGGATAGCTAACCATTTGAATCCAAGATCCCTCAAAAATGTAAAGCACAAAAATAAAGTTGCGGCCTTCAAGGCAATAAGACTAGAGATACCCACACCCATTATGTTTCTGTGGATCAATTCGCCGTAGTTAGACTAAAAGAACAAGAATCTGGACGATTATAATCAGGGCTTTTCGATATCAGAACAAACGGTTTCTTGACTAACTCGAACTGAGAAAACCAAAATAAAGACAAGCAAAAGATTGTGAGAACAGCAATTCAAACCTTAACAAGAAAGAATCTTCTTCTGTCCTCTGCTCTCTTGTTTGCTTTGGTCATCGAAGAAGAAATTGAAAGATGAAATGAAAACGTTGAAAAGAGCAAGTCCATTCGTTTGGCCAATTAAAGTCCCATTTTTTAGTCAAATCTCAATACGAACATTTTAAGCTTTATTTCTCCACAAAAGTATCTTTCTTACTAAAGTAGCTTCATTTATACATAGAAAAACCTTTCTGGATGGAATTTGGTATTAGAAGCTTACTTATTGACGATAAGTAATTGCTGACACGTTCATCAATTATGGGGATTGTATGAATAAAAACTGATCAAATAACCTGTTCTTTCATAATACATTGATTTAGTAAATTAGAAAAATTTTAAATACAAACATTACAATTCACTATCAATCAATTTATTTAATTTACTCTTATGATAATGTCACATTAACATTTTATCTATAAATGCAACACTAAAAATATAAAATTTATCATTGATAAGTATGCAACTCTTTCACATCCCTGAATCTGGGATGTGTTTGCTCAAATTGAAACTGGTTTATCTCCAAATCTTGACATAATTGTCATATTCCACCAGCTAGCTTCTATTTTTTGGGCTCTCCACTTGAAGAACCTAGAATTCTCTGCATAGCTTCCACAAAGCCTTTCACTTTCTGAGCATTAGAACTGCGTGTGGAACGTTGAGTTGTAGTAACGCTGCAGTAATTACTTGTACATCTACTTCTCCGATCAGCCGGTGAAGAAGCCATCATCAGTTCATCAAGATCTTGCCTTGCATTCAACTTATATAACTTTTTGTACTTCATGGCTACTGCAAGATCTTCTTGAAATCACTCTGACTGACTATGCCTAATTTCTTCAAAACTTTGCAGCTATTTATAAGGGCTAATCGTCCTCATAAGCTGATAATTATGCATGAATGAGTAGGGACAGGACAGGAGAAATGACAAAAACAAATGTATGAAGTAGATAAGGTAGTTGTACCTTTCACAAAGTCTGATTTTATCATGGTGCCGTGAAGGCAAATTTGTTGGTCTCTTTTAATTTCTAGCTTAACCATATCAGTAGATTAGAAAGTCGTCACAATGTGTGTTCTTGGCTATTTCTTCACCCGATTCTTTGCCCACCTAACTCTTGCTCCAATCTGCTCAATTTTAAGGCCAAACCTTTGTTTCATTACAAGTGCTGTTTGGCATCTTTGTTGCGAAACGGTATTATAAGCAAATTATATTATATTCTTATCATGACACATTTCATTGTATCCCTACTCTTTTTTTATATAACAATTAAAAACTATCTTGTAATGTGACGTCTTAATATCCAACTACTTTCCCCTCATAACCAATACACTCATAAGATATAAAGCAATAAGAATTGTTTTTTATAGTGGTTGTAGAATAATGTCAAGTTCGTTAAATTAAAATAACATGATAAATATTATTATTTGTCTAAAATTAATAAAATAATACTACTTTTAGTTATTACACTTCGAACATACGTATCAAACAATAACATGATAGTACTACTCCAATTAAAAATTAAGAATTTAAATCTCAAAATATAAAAGTATATATCTTCCCCTGTTCGTTTGATAAAACTTAATTTGAAATTTAAAAATTGAAATTTGAATTCTGAATTCTCAATTCTGAAAACTGAATTTATTAAATTAGTATAAAATTATAAATTAGGTCTGAAATTTGAAGTCTCAAAAGTGAATGTTGAAGTGTGAATATGATTTTACAAAAACAAAAACACATATTTTTTAATTTTAAAAATTTATATATATTTACTTAATAATATAAAATTCTACTAACAAAAAATATTTTAAAAATTTTTAACAATAAATTAGATTATTATTATTTTAAAATTTAAAAAATTTATAAAAAAATTAAAAACTCACTTGAAAAATATATATTTTTTATTTATTTAAATGATAAAATATTTAATAAAAATTATTTAAAGAAAAAGCAAATTAAAAAAATTTCTAAGTAATTCAGTTCAACAATAAGTGATTTACACATCACTTATTTTTAGGCTAACATTTGTACTTGTTTTTCAGACCCACTTAATCTATTAAAATTTTAATTTGTAATTATCAAATGTACTTAATTATTAAGTGTTTAATTAAAAAACATTTAATTTATTAAATCAGAAATAAATTAAATTATCAAATACTCTTAATTAAATAATTACTTAGATTAAGGCTCCGTTTGATAAATCTTAATTTGAGGTCTGAAGTCTGAAGTCTGAAGTCTGAATTCTGAAGTCTGAATCCATTAAGTTAGCTTTGTTTGATAAAATTAGAAAATATGTCTGAATCTGAAGTCTGGAATCTGAAGTTTGAATCTGAAGTCTGAATTACAAAATAAGTTTATAAAATTTTAAATTTTAAATTAAATCACCTTATTTTTTTAAAAAAATATTAGAAACATATTTTTTTAATATATAACATAATTTTTAAGATGTGTAATTTTTTACATAATATTGTGAAATTCTACTAATAAAAATATTTTAAAAAATTTTAATAATAAATTAGAATGTTATTATTATTTTAAAACTAAAATATTAATTAAATAAATATCACATATTAATTAAAATTATAAAAAATAAAATCCATATCATAAATATATTTTTTATTTATTTAAATGATAAAATATTTTTTAAAACAAATATTTAATAAATACAAATTATTTAAAGAAAAAACTAAAAAGAATAATAAATATTGAAAATAAGAAAAAATTTGCAACCAATTCAGTTCAGCAATAAGTGATTCGTCAATCACTTATTTTTAGGCTAACAATTGTACTTACAATTCAGACCCACTTAATCTCTTAAGACTTTGAATTATAGTTATCAAAAGTACTTAATTATTAAGTACTTAATTAAAAAAGTTCTTAATTCATTAAGTCAGAAACAAGTTGAGTTATCAAACGCTCTAAATCAATTAAGTACTTAATCTATTTAGAATAAGTACTGAATTAGTTTATCAAACAGACCCTAAGTGTTGAATTCTTTTATTAATCAAACCTTACTTTTGAAAAACTCATACTGAACATATCCAACTAATAATTGTTAAGTGTCATAGTGCGGCCACTTCGCCATATTGTTTCAATTTTAGAGTTTTGAATTACCGCATACTTGTTTCAAAACTTTCAACTCTGTAGTGGATTTAGAAGTAACTGATAATTAAGTCGATGTTTATAACAGATTTTGTTCAACGATAAAAGAGTTTTGTTTCTAAACAAATTTGTCTATTAGTAATATGGATCACATTGATGAAAATATAGGTCGATATATCTTTATCTTATGTTTCAATAACAGGTAAAGTGCAAACTATATACGTCTGTCTGTCTGATTCGATCGTTTAACCGCTTTTATTCGTTCCTACTTTTATAAACTGCAAACTATAATCACCATTAGTCAATTAAGGTTGTTAGTAATTCAATCCACTCTTATTGAAATGATAGTTTTTATATTCAGCCATGGCAATAGAAAATATAACAAAGATGGTCATTAATAATTCAAACTATTTTAAGTGTTACGATGAAGTCCAAACTTTATGAAAGTAATTAAAATATATCAAGTAGAGTTTCATAGTATTTATAAGAAATAACTAGAAATATTAGGGTTATTATCTACTTTTCGAACCAAATAATGTTGATGGCCGATATAATTTACAATCGGAATTATAATTAAAAATAAAATATCTTAATATTACTATTTTCATTTACCAACTCGAATTGTAAATCCCTCATATCACTTCACACAAGTATTGGGAGTATTAACTTGTCTGCCGCCAAATTGGCACCCTTAATTGTACTAAAACAGAACGACTTGATTATAGTTTTATTTGTACAAATAATTTTATTTATTAAAATAAATTAAAGTGAATTATATTTAATTCCTTATGATTTGTTATTGATACTCTAAATTCCTGGCAATTATATTTACCAATTCAAATCCATAAAGATCAACCTATGATCAACGAAGATTTTGTAATTTTATTTATTCTACAATTAAGAAAATTAAAGTTGATAACTCCCAATATCAATTAAAAAGGAATAATCAGTGGGTTTATTTATAGCTTCCTCAACATATATAATAAAATCCTGTACCAAACCCATTTCAAAATTCAACTCAAAAACTTAAATACCAAATCAAACCCTAAATACCGGGTGAAAGAAACTTGAATAACAAGGTAACAGTCGACTACCTTCTTAGCATCCCCTTCCGACATTCGTACTGAAAAACCTTCTACAATGGCTGCCAGAAAACTGGTTCGCGATCTATTAATGTCCAGACCCACCTTTGTTCGGCAGCCATTAACATCCCATCAAAGGGTTTGTTATTCAGAACCCATTTTTGTGTGGATTTAGGTGGTTGTCTGATTACTACTTCCTTCAAGGTTTGATTTTTTTTTTTTTTTTTGTGGTGTTGGATAGGTTCCTGCCGGAGCTGCAAGCTCAAGGTTGTTTCCGGGAACTAATGGGTTTGTCCCTAGGCGTGAATTCAGCGTTTTTAATGATCTTTCAAAGAAACTCAAGGGGGAAATTGACAGGTATGCGATGTTCCTTTTATTTCTTTTCTGTGTTGCTGTTAATTTTTTTTTCAAAAATTTGATATGCTTGCATAAAGTTGGAAGCTTTCTTGCTGCTTTTTGATGAGGTTTACTATATATGGATGAACAATGTGGAGCTGGTTTTTTTTTTTTTTTTTTTTACTGCAAATAGTCATTATGATTTGTATTATTCGGGTTCTTTGTGCTTGTTATGCTATTCAGGTTAGATACATAAATATGATAATAAATGCACAAGTGTCTGATAGAGATACAAGATGAAAAGTTGGTTGGATTTCTGCAAGAAGTTCTTAGTCTTCCTGTAACAAAGTAAACCTATTTTTAGCTGAAATTTACGTCAGTCAGTTCTCCAATATTATGATTGTGTTGGAAAATAAATATTTTTGTTGTGAAGTTTCTCTTTGCTTATTCAGTTTTCTTGTCTTCTGGTTGTTCCCTGTGATAATATATAGTAATATATGTGGCTGTTTTCTTGCTTCTTCTGTATGTCTTCTTGGAGTTAGTAAGAGAGATTTGTTTGCCCCTTTGTTTTGTGATTTAGGGTTGATTGTTAGTTTATGAAGTTACTGTTGTTCATGAGACTGTTTCTAATTCCATGGTAGGGATGGGGATGGGAAATTTTTATGCTTTCCAGCTTGCAGCATATAATTTTTTGCTGCCATGAAACTGGCATGTGAACTTTAGTCGAATCCCTAGATGCAATATCAAAGTTGTCATCCTTTACTCTGGTGTATTTGGTGAATTTTAATTGTGGTGCTATTCTGTTTTACCTATGTTCAGAGGGTCTGGTGAATCTTCCTGGATGAATGGCTTCCCTTATGCTTTTTTTTAACTTTCTCCATTTCAATGTGCATACCAGAAATCAGGAATTTCAACAGTCGGTAAAGGATTTGAAGGAGGACTTGAAACAGAAAGTTGAAGGGTTAATGGGAGTTAAAGAAGATCTGGAAACTAGGTAATGTCATAAACTACTAGTTGCTTTTGGCTTCAGAGTTCTTTATTTCCATTTAAAGGCGGAGACATACCGTTGTATGTCAAGGCTGGCAGATCTTTCATTGGAGATCCTGAGATGGTGAACTGCGAATGCAGAACGAAGCATTCTGCTGAGCAGCTTCACAAGCTTGTGGACGGTGTTCGGGTGGAGGCTGAATCTACAGCGAAAAAGGTATGCTACTGCATTGGCAGGCAGGAGTATTCCTTGTTCAGAAAGTAATTTTGTTGGATCTTGAATCAAGTTGGTGAATATTTTCGTATCACACCTTTGTTTACTGGCAAGGATTGGTATTAGGTAGTCTATTTGAATGTGTATTGTTACTCAGATGTAACTTTCTGGATCCTAGGTTTATACTGACGTTGAGGAGAAGATCTCAGCTGCTAAAGCCGAGGTTTGTAAAATTCTATGCTTTTTGAGGTTGGTATTGATGATGAAAACATGTCATTTAATTATGTAAATTTTGTGGTTTAGGTCAAGGATTCTTTTGGATTTGCAAAGCAAGAATCTTCTGAATTTAGTGGAGCTTTTGAGAAAGGTGGCAGTGAATCCACATTTCCAGAGGGAAAGAAGCAAGACCAGCAGCAGCAGCCTGGGCCAGGGGATTATGCAGGAAGCTTGTTTGGAAAGATCAAGTCTGGTGCTTCTTTTGTCCAAAATGGAGCATCTACATTATTCCAGAAAGTCAAGGAAGCAAAGCCCATTGATGTAGTGAAGAAAGGTTATGATATTGTAAAGGATGAGTTGAAAGGAAATACAGGAAAGAGAAAGCACCTCAAGTACACCGATCCAAATGCCAAATCGTCAATTAAAGTTGAAAAGAGCAGTAGTAGTGATATTGTGGTCCTACGTCGATCAAAACTGAGGAAGAAATTTGATGATTTTCTGGATAAGGTGATACAAATTTTTATGGATAAGTGATTGCTTTTAATTTTTATGTTATAGGTGGCATACCTCCTGCAAATCTTTGTTTCCCTTTCAAGATTCTCCAGTTATTCCCTTTGTTCCCTTTCCATGATATGTTTCTGTTTCTCCCCTAGCATGATTTCCAATCTTTATCACATTTATCTGTTTCCCTGTATGAATTTTGATGCAGTTGATATATCTCTGGTCTCAGTTGCGTGGTACTTCAGCGTATGAAAAAACAAGACAGTTAAGTGAACCTGCAGAGGAGGTAAGTGACTTGGGACTATGTCAAATCCTTAACCTTTTAGGTTCCTGGAAATCCTTATTTTTTGATTTAAAGTTTTAGTATGTTGAAGGAAAAGTTTTGCACTTTACTACATTCACAAGTTTTACTTGATTTTGCTTGTGTATATCAGATTGTAGAAAATGTGCGGGACTGGTTAGACACTACCGACAATCCTGTTATTGACAAATTTCAGAAGTATGCCATAATACTACTCTTGAGATGATTTTGTCTAGCACTTTTTAACTTCATATTTACAGTGTTAGTTTTACCAAATTGATGTGACAGTATTAAGGACAAGGTTTTTGTAGAAACAGATGTCGCGGCAACAACAAAGGAAATTAAACTACGAGATCCGTATGGGAACCTCTTCTGCCATTTCATAGCCTCCTCCCCTTCTTTTTTATGAGAATGCTCTTTCTAAGAAGATACAAATGTATTGTGCAGGAAATTTAGTCTGACCGAATTTGTCGCTGACGTGCAAGATTGGATTAAACCAGTTCTAGATGCTTATTTCAAGGTGAGTTTAGGTCCCAATTTTAATCTGAATCTCAAGAACAACCTCTAGATTTCATTAATGAATTTTCTTTGGATGTATCCATTTACAGGCGAATGCTGAAACTCTAAAGATCTATTGTACCCCCGAAGTGATCGAACGGTGCACGGCTGTGCACAATGCTTCCGAAAGCCAGGATTTATTTTTGGATAACAAGGTTTGAGAAAACAACTCCCCATTATTGGCATTTTTGTGTGGTTCTTGTTGGGACTGTAGTCGGTCATCCTGTATGCTTTTCTTTCGTTTGCTTTGACACGAATAGAGAAACAGAATCTTAACTGGTTTTGATCATACATTTTTGCAGATTTTACACATCTCAGAGCTGGATGTTCCAGAGATGAAAATGATGGGCGACTCTCCAATCATTATCGTGAGAGTACGAACCTTCTCCTTTTCGCCCTTTTCGTCCTTTTCGTCGTTCTTGTTTCTCATTCCTTTCTTTTCAGACACCAACAAATAAGGAAACTGTAGTTCAAATCATCCATGTAATCCCACTTTTACTCATAGCAACTGCTGATGTTCACCATTTTGGTTATTCTGCAGTTCCAAACCCAACAAGTTCATTGCATTCGCGACAGGCACGGCGTAATCAGAGAAGGTGGAAAGGTAAGATTCTGACTCTTTTGATTATTCCGCCTTCTCCCCCCCCCCCCCCCCCCCCCCCCCCGGTTGGAGTATTGTGCCTTTAATATGACACTAAACGCTTTCAACTCAATATTAGTACCTTACCTTTGCACAAAAATCATTTCTTGGAGAAGCAGGATACGATACACACTGTGTACCATGCTTGGGCATTGCAGCAAATACCAGTGGAAGAACTGGGAGAAGATGCCTTGCACCCGATATGGAGGCTGCGAGAAATGCAGGAGAAGTTTGCCGTCCAGGCGCTTATCTGAAGGCCGCCATCCAATGATTTCGGAGAACTATTACACATTTCTGCTCAAGTTTTCCAGTTTTCTGGTGCAAAGCGGAAGGAAAACTTTCTATGTAACCCCACAAATTTTTCGTAGAGAAAGAAAGAGAGGATGACTTGATTAGGATATAGTCTATTTGTATATTGACCAATAATTGCTCAACATTCTTGATGTTTATCTTTAAAAATCAAATTTTGAGCCGTTTTTCTGTGAGATTGATCTACTTATTCATGTTTAACCCTTTGAGCTTCACTTGGAAATCTCAGCGATCAGTTTTGGCCTGAGACAGTTGTGGTGTAAAATGGAGAATAGTTGGGGACTGTAAGTCTCTCTCAGCTGCCATATTTTTTGGTTTTATTAAGAAGCAAAGCTTACAACATTGTTACAAGTAAACTCCCAAGGCTTCCTTCTTATCACTTGACACAAGTATTCGGAGTACTAAAACAGAACAGGCCCGAGTTTTGGACTTCTAATCCAAATTAGCCCATGTTACGCTGGGCGGATAATGGGCTCAGAAAAATAATTCCCCGCCCAAAAAAAAAAAGGCGTCAGCCGGCTCAAGAATCTTCTTCTTCGTCGAATGATTCTGGACTGGAGATCAGATTTCAACGACAGTGTTGTTGATTGGAAAACAAAGATTAAAATGGAACTGGAAAAGGGTGTTCAGAGATGGGTTGTGGACATTTCAAAGTGGAATCCTTCTCCCAATTACTTCTCTTTCGCTATGTCGTTTCTTCCTCACCATGAACATTCTTCCATCACCAGGTCACTCCCTTTTTTTTTTTTTTCCGGTTGCCCTTCAAATTTTGACTATGATCGTGAGATTTTTGTTTTGAAAGGTCTCTCTTTTATGGTTACATTTTGATTCAGAAATCTAAATGAGTATCCGAATCTCTCAGTTCTGAAGTTACTGCAACTCCATTGAGATTTTTTTAAATTTAGAGGCTGTTAGAAGATGCCCCAGCTGACTTGACTGGACAATATTGTATTTGTTAGGTTTGTGAAAATGGTGGACAGAAAACGGGCTCTTATCAGCAGGCTGTTGCAGTATGCACTTGTACATCAGGTCTTGGGCATCCCTTTCAATGAAATTATCATCAAGCGCACGGTTGAGGGTAAACCCTATTTGGTAGGACTGCACCTTGATTAGATTAGATATAAGTGTTTTTGTTTTTTTGCTTCTTTACAAGGTTTTGTGGGTTTGAGGTTATATTTGCAACATTGTTCATGAGTTAGTGGTATATGATTGGGAAGGTTCAGTACCTCGCAGCTGCTGAGCAGAATTATATGAAGAGTTTCCTATAGAAAACTGCCTTTTGGGGGGTTCTGTATCTGAATATATATTGTGTATGTGTGTGAGATTTTCCTTTTTGTTTGTCTCTTGAGTCATCCTACTAAGTGAAGTTTCAGATGAAACCATTCTAGTGATGCGGTAGAAATTTCTGGTACAAAATCTTACATTTTCATGTGCCATGTCGCCTAGTATTTCTAAGGATGTGACTAGTAAAATGTAGGCTGCAATTTTGGAAGGATGCCTTTGTTCTTGGATTGTTCTGTCTTCTGAGTGTGTATTTCTGCCTTTTAATTGTAGGTTTGTGTGTAATATTAATTATTATAGGTTTCTACAGGAATGCGTTGGCAAAAACTGGGGGTTTCCAAATTTTAATTTTAATACATCCCACGATGGTGATTATGTAGCAATAGCTTCTGAACCAGTATGCCTTGTGGGGATAGACATTGTCAGTCTTTCTATTTCGTTGAAAGAGTCTGTTGACGAATTCATTCAGAACTTCGCAATGTACTTCTCAAATTTAGAATGGTCTGAGATAACAGAAGCGGATTCTTCCACAAAGAAGCTTAATTCGTTCTACAGGTACTGTTAATTGTGTGTTGTACTGAGGGTCTTTTCCAAAAATTCCAAAATAAAAAGATAAAAGATCTGAAGATTGTGTTTGAAGTGTATGCTGTTCTACCCAACTCGGGAAACAACCAAAATGCCTGTACACTGTATCTTTTTGGATGAGGGGCTAAAACTTCATTAGGGGCACTTGGTTTTCTACTTTGTGGATTGTTTTTCTTCTTATTCATTTTGATGCAGATAGATGACTGGAATTTTCACTATTGTGACGGCCTCTCTTTTTTGGGTTTCTTCAGATATCCTTGCTCTTTGTAGATATACTGGCATTTATATATGTACTATGTCTAAGCCATTTCTTGGTTGCTAAAGTGTTCTGGTGCCTTTTTAAGTTACATGGTACAAAATTTATCACTGCATGTATATGTGAGGATGAAGTAGGTTTGTGATTCAGATTGAAAGTATAGGCCTGGTGAACTGCTAACTTGAGTGAGCATTATTGCCTAAACTACATGAACTAAATCATGGATCACTTTCGGCTAAAAATATGTGGAAGTGACAGTGATTAACAAAGACGGGAAAGTTCTGCTTATGGCTCCTACCTTCCACAGATATTGGTGTCTGAAGGAATCATTTGCTAAAGCCATAGGCTCCGGCGTGGGAAATAGAATGGACAACGTTGAATTTCATCATTCATGCTGGGAAGACATTTCTGTTGTTGTTGATGGTAAAGAATTGAAAGACTGGAGATTTTGGCTTCTTGAACTGGGAAAAGATCATTTGGTTCGTCTCGTGTGTTTCCTTTAATGTTGTGTCCCTTTAATGAAGAATGTTACTCTTAGAATGGCCATACATTACATATTGAAACTCCCATTGAATAGAAGTAACAACTATATGAAAAAGAAAGAGAAGGTATATGTTTAGTTTTTGTTTTACTATCAGTTTGCACAATATCTAGTGTGACCTTCTCTTTGCATACAGTCAGTAACATTTCCAGTGATCTGGTGTTGATTCATCTAGTACTTTTGTGCCTCACTTACTCCAAGTTTCCTTCCATTGCGCTTCAGGTAGCTATCGCGAGGGGTAACCCTGGTGCTGCAACTCCAAATTACAGGAGAACTTTGCCACAGACAGACATTGGAGAGGAAGCGCACAATCTGACACTTGATTATCCGAATGTGCAGTTCATGTTCCGACATGTTGAAGATCTTTTACCAATCCCTAATGTAGCTAGTGGGATCAACTTGGATGTTTCAAAAGAACAAAACATGTCTGAACATGAAGAGATACTGGAAGGGCAAATCTCCAAATAGCTGCAGAAGCCAGAAGAAAAAACATGATTCTTCTTTAAGCATTGAAGTTTCAGCGAGCTGATCGCGACATGATAGTTTCCTGAAGATAAAGAAATAGTGGAAGGGAAACCATTACAAATAGCTGCAGCCAGCAGTAGGGTTGTCGTCTTAGTGGCCATTTGGCAAGCATTTCTTGTTTAAATGATTATATTAGTCTCTCAATTGTCGCATATTCCATGTGGAAGGCGATTTTTGCGTATTCTTGCAACCCTTGAAATGAAATGCCCTGTTGCCATATGGCTCGTAGAAGATAACTACCACAACTTTGGGGAATCCCCTTCATTTAGAAACTGAAATATAGCTTCTTGGATTTATTTTGTTTGTGTACTTTTTTGATAATCAAACAAGAAACTAGGCAGCCACGAACCTCCGGCTCAGAAGGGACACAAATATGTTACCAATTCATTCAATTGTTAGTTGTACTTTGACCTGGAAATGAGAGGAAAAGATGGATATGGACACCTTCGCCCAAATGGGATTGACTTAGATCCAATTCGGCCGACAAAAACGTTGGAGTTAGACCAATATCAAGACAAAGTTTGGCTTTTTAAGGTTTTAAACAGTAGGATTATCTTATATATTAAGCAGCTTAAACGATAATAGATAATAAGAAGCAAATCATGGCAATTCTTATCTTTCAATCTCAAAGAGAGTGGCCAACGACACTATGAAACAAGACTTACTAGTGGTAAACAACGGTCAACATTACCCACAAGAAATTTTAATACAACTCCTTAAAAATTATTCCCAGATAACATTTCTTCTAAGTTCCAACCCTGAATTGACTGACTACACCTCATCTTGAAGGGCTCCTACTTCTTCTCCTCTTCCTCCTCCTCAAAAGCGGCCTCCGGAAAACTTCTGGAGATCCCAGTGGGAGTACCAAAGGTGATCTTCCCGGAGTTGGGATCCTGAATTGATATCTCACAAATAGTGACCCAAATGAAAAGCTCCTTACTTTTCACCCCAGTAAGCCTCTTCATCCGGCGATCCTCCACAAAAGCCGTGATGTCGGTATCATAGAATACGTTACGGCCGATGGCCCGGAATTTGTGCTCCTTACTCTTCTTCTGCTTCAGCCAAACGAACCCCGTGGTTTCATTGTAGCCCACTTCGACGATGTCGTCCAAAGGGAGCAAGCCCTTGGGGAGGTTGATTTTTGCGAGCAGCTCCTTGGATTTGGCCTTCTGATATTTTGTTCCCTCTAATTCTGACTTCTATTTGTCATTCCAACACTACTTAATTTCAGAACTGAATGGTAACATTTGATTGTCTGTACAGTTCAAGGGAAATCTTTAATTCCCTTACTTTTCGATTATCCCTTCTCAGGTTCTTTAATCTTAATTGGAGGTGATCCTGGGGTTGGGAAGAGCATATTATTGTTGCAGGTATAAGATTTCTTCAAGAACTGGTTATGTGTATATGTGAGATATTTCTTATTTAACTGACATTCTAGAACTGATTTACTTTTGTCTTTCTTATTGTTTCTCTGTCATTGTAAATTTTATTTACAACGGAAGATTGCTGCAATAATTGCTGAAGGGCATCATATGGATAGGCCAGCACCGGCTGTCTATATCTCTGGTGAAGAGGTTAGTGCTTGCTTACATGAACTCTATACTATATCAAATTATTTAAACCTATTTTGATGAAAAAATCTTAGTGCCTTTCCTTCAAGAATCAGCTTTCTAGATCTCCATTTCAGTGTGATCCTATGTTTTTAGAACATCAGATTCCAAATAGTACGTTTTATTTATAATTAAATGTCTCTTTGTGAACTTATTTTTATTTTTAGTTGATCTTGATTCTTGATGGTAGAGCATTGAACAAGTTGGAAACAGAGCTGATCGCATGAAACTTGGAGCAACTGAGCTTTTCTTGTATTCAAGCACTGATATTGAGGTCAGCTATGCTAGAATACTTTCTCTGCATTTTTAAGGACTGTAATTGCTCCTTGAGTTAATGACTTGCTAGTAGCCTGGTACCATATGTAAAGTATAACTAAAATTTTGTTTGAACATGTTCTTTATTGTCCAATTTACTATCAATTGTATGTATAATCAAACTGTAATTGGATTATTTGCTTAAGTTTGCTTTGATAGATATTCAGTCTACACATTCTATATTGTACCTGATATTGTTTGCTTTGGATTGTTTTTTTACACTGCTTGTTCACAATTGCCAAAATATTTCATGATTTGAGATCTCAAGAAAATTAATGACTACTTTCCCATCTTATCCTCTTTTTTCTGGTTAGTGATTCATGTTTCTCTTTGAGTTGGGTTTGATACAAGTTTCTTCACCAACAATTCCAGCATTTGACCCATTTCCTTTCTTCAGGACCTGCTCGAAAAGGCTCAAGCCCTTTTTCCTCGGGCCGTGGTTGTAGATTCTATTCAGACAGTTTACCTCAATGGAGTGTCTGGAAGTGCAGGAAGCATCACTCAGGTTCAAAACTTTCCATGGGCACTTCATTTAGTTGCATAAGGGGTTATGAAGAATTTGTGGTCAAATGTTTTGGGTGACATTCTCAGCACTTAAAATTTTATATATTTGGTATTTTTATTTCCTTTTGTTTTCAAAGGAAGTTTCTAATATGATGTCAGGTAAAAGAATGTACTGCTGCTTTGCTGCGATTTGCTAAGAAGACAAACATCCCAATTCTTTTGGTGAGTACAAATGAGCAAACTAAGTGACTTCGAGATCATAATGGACAGAAAGACATTAAATATATTATAAGATTTTGAGGATTGGGTCAGTCGCATATATCTATTTCCCTCTTATAGCATAGGATGGGGATGTAATTCAACATCTCTCTCTCTCTCTCTCTCTCTCTCTCCCTCTCTCTCTCTCTCTGTGAGTGGCTTTGCTGGTGATAATATAATTAAAGTCCTTCGTGGGTGCCCTTTTTCATTGTGATGCTAGTCAACGGGCTCCCGTTGGAGAAATTGGTACTCACGAGATGGCAGTTGCTGCAAGGGAATGTTCTAGATGCCTTCAGGTAGTATAGTTTACGGGGATGTTGGACAATGGTTCGTATTAGCTACAGTAGAATGGGAAGTAAGTGCATTAATTTTTGGTCTGCAGCCAATTTCTTCTGAAGAAAGAAGTAAAATTTTGCTAGACATAGCTAATTCTTTGGAACAAAATGAAAATCTGATCTTAAGTGAAAATGCAGCTGATGTGGCTGCAGCTACAGAAGCTGGATATGAGAAATCTTTAATATCTCGGCTGGCGTTAAAGCCTGGAAAGGTGAGATACTGCTTTGGCTATTCCTCATGTAGCTTCTCTGGAATGGACTCTTTTCTAGTAGTGTTATCTCTCTTTCCAAACATCTTTACTTCTTGTATTACAGGTTTCAAGTCTTGCCAATTCAATTCGTGTGCTTGCAAATATGGAAGAGCCAATTGGCCGTGTTCTGTAAAGAACAGAGGTATATATGGTGCACATTGGGTGCATTAGTTCCAGAAAAGTGCTGTTCTATCAAAACTTGCACATCACTGTTTGAGACTATTATTTTCTTGTTAACTGTTGCAATATATACCCTCATTTAAAAAGTTCATTGTAATTTTGAATACTGTCTTGTAGCGTAAAAAATTGGTTCTTATTCTGGGCTATTCATTTAATTTTTTTTGTTGGTGTGGCTATGTTTACAATAGCTTACAGATGGTTTCATATTGGACAAGACATCATCTCCTTTAGGCGTTCTTTTAATTACATTTGAGTCACGTCCAGAAGCACTGGTTCAGGTATGCATAATTGGGAGCTGATTATGTCTTCCATTGAACTTTCATGGTGTATGAGTTGAATAATGCTTTATTATGAAAATGCATTTATATTTAAATGTTTGAAATGTTTTCATATTGATGCTGGACAAGCTTAGTCTCTTTAATGGGCGACTTGTTCTAAAAGGATAAGTTGAATAGCAAGAAGAAATGCTTTCCTTGACTTTGATTGCTCAAGTGTTGGCATTTAAGCTACTTCTTTTGTAAGCTGAGTTAGCATTATTGACTATAAATGTCGAGCAATAAATTTGTGTAGAAGATTACCAATCTAATTGGTCGTACCAAATATAATATGTTAAGGTACCTGAGTATCGCCTCTATTGTCCAGATGCTCCTAGTGCCTGCAAAAATGAACTGGGAATAGATACTCTGATTGATTGATTGGTTATAGATGGAATAGGAACATAATGCAATTGTTGGGAATTTTGTTTTGTATTCCACTAATTTGAAATCCTCATATTAAGGGAAAGATATGGCGAGAGAGAGGCAAGACAGGATGAAAGGTTTCATTTTCTGTCCTTGCTATTTGCCTTGGACAAATTGTTCCTCCCTCCCAATTTCCATGTCCCAGGTTTTTAGATAACCAGGAAATAAACAAAGAAAAGATATTCGATTTCTGCCTAAAATGTCAGAATCTCTCAAACATTTTTGCTTCCTGTTAGATTGGATTTAAATCCGTTGTACTTTTCTAGCCTGCAATCTTCCTCGATGGTAAAAACTATCAACAATTAGATATGTTTTCAATTGTGCATTCTTGTCAACTTCATTCCACCTTATAGCTTGGGTACAGGCTTTTGTAACTCCTTTCATTTTCCGGAGGCTATATGGACCATGCTTTTCAGCACTTTCTTTTCGTCGTCTGGGAGGTGTGGATCTATGATTCTTGAAAGAGCTTCAGTGCTTTGATTTCTTAAATTTGATTTAGATTTTTATAGGAAGCCCTTTGTCCTCATTGGGTATGAATATGTTCTATGAACTCATGAACTACTTTTAACTTTTCTGAATCTGGGTATCATATTGAACTTCTGTACAGAGAGCTTCATTGGCAATCAGAAGTGGAAATGGGCTTCCTATTGAAAGGAGGAAAAGAGGCAAAAAGATCAAATTCAATCTTGCACAAGGTCTACACGAGAACATGTTATTACTTTGATTACCATTATACCTTTGTCAGGGCTATGTATTCGATCACCTTATTCTAATCTGTATCTAGGTTATTACTTCATGCATCCCTGAAACTGTTGGTGGAAAGCTCATTGGACTTTTGGTTTCTATACTTGGTCCTTAATATTTTCATCTCTGGTTCAGCTGGATGATGTGATTGACCTTGTGATTCCGAGGGGCAGCAATAAACTCGTCTCTCAAATCAAAGCTTCAACAAAAATTCCTGTTCTTGGTCATGCTGGTACATTGAATTTTTATGTCCATTTTTGCATGCATTGTTATTGTGTGAATCCTATATTTTCCTTCATTGTTCAGACTCGATATATGTTTTCTTTTGTCTAGATGGAATCTGCCATGTTTATGTTGATAAATCCGCCGACAAGGACATGGCAAAGCGCATTGTTTTGGATGCAAAAACAGATTATCCTGCTGCCTGCAATGCAAAGGTAATAATTCATTTTGCTGATTTCTTTTTGCTTGAGTTGGATATATTTCTTAAGATAATTTCCTATCCTATCTTTAGGAAACACTTCTTGTCCACAAGGACTTGGTGCAAACTGGTTTCATCGATGAGCTAATTGTGGAACTGCAAATCAAAGGTGAGTCCTTTTGTGGCGGAGTTTTTCATTTATGCAGGCGCCGGTTGTGAACTGGTTGGGGGAAAAAAGAAATCAATTTATTTGAACTGATCTCTTTGTCTGTCCTTTTTATTTTTTTGGGGTTGATGGGACACTCTGGAATTAAGGCCTGTGACCGTTTTATTGGATTCATTTGTTATATTGTTTTATGAAGTTTGGGCATGTTTCTTTTTCCGCTTTACTTGATTAATTTTTCTTCTATTGTTCTCCCGGTTGATATAATTAGTTGTAAGAATCAATTGGTCTCACCATTAATTTGTAAATTGACCATGTCTTGAGAAACAAGTAAGCCTGATAAAGGAGCTAATGGACCTGAATATTGGTGTAACTATTTCTAAGTGATGCCCATTTATCACCTTGAAAATTTTCTGCCTGGCACCGTCTCAACTGACATTTTCTCAATTTGTATATGTGTAACTAAATAATGTGGATCTGTTTAAGGTGTTACTGTTTTATGGTGGACCAAGAGCAAGCTCTTTGCTAAATATCCCATGATGTGCATGCTGCAATTGATCACATACATTGACATGGAAGGCATGCTAGCTTTTCTTCCTCTTGGATCTCAATGTGCCCATGTTTTGGGACAAGCCTCATCTTATGTATGATGCTTCTAATTTTATGTTTATTATCACAGTGCTCAGACAGATAGCATGGTAACAAATGATGATGAGGTCGCAGAACTATTTTTGCATCAAGTTGACAGGCAGGTATGTTTGTCTACTTTCTTCTGAATTGAACTAATTTTTGTGTCTTCCGTATTACATTCTGTGCTGCAGGTGGTATCCTACCTTAACCTGCCTTTTCTTCTCTTTATGTCACTTTGATCCACATGAGTTTCATCTATTTGTCCAATGAAATTCACTAACAAGGCCCATTATTAATGTTCCAGTGCTGCTGTGTTCCACAATGCTAGCACCAGGTTTAGTGATGGCTTCCGTTTTGGGCTTGGTGTTGGTGCCCAGGTATATGATTGACCCATTCAAATGGATCAAATGGAACTGCAGTTCTTTAGTTGTTAACCATGCTACAGTAGACATATCTCCAAATTGGAGTTGATGTTTCGGGTAGATCAGGAACCATTGGTAGAAGTAGATTTTATGCTAGATTCTTCGGCCATTGTTCATTGAAAGAGTTGTCAGAGTAAAGCTCCATTAATGCCACTATAATTTTGGAGGCACAAGTTATCCGTACTTGAGCTGAGCTCTTTTGCCAAAGGAAATGGCTAGCCTATAGCTGTACAACTCATTTGATGTTGTTACAATTATAACGAAAGTCTAACCATTGATCAACTCCCCAAGTAGGATTTGATCCTACGACCAATCGGTTAAGAGCCGATCGCTCTATTGCTAAGCTACTGAGGAACAATGTCAATTATATCTCATAAAATTCAATTCTTATTCTCAACCCATGAAAAAGGGTGATACAACGTTTGAAGTTGAACACCTTTACAACCAAGCAAGTATTTGGTATTTGGTTGATGCAAACACAAGAGATGTATAACAATCCTTAGCACAAACCCCAAGCCAGTGCTGTTCTTGAGCAAAATAGATTAATCAACCACTTTTGAGTTTCCATCATAACCACAAAAATAAAGAAAGGATGAGCAGTTTACTAGTCCACTATTTGGTCAGGGAGAAACAACAATCCTCAACATATACAACCTAATGGTTTCCAGAATGATAATAAGTAGTAGCGATATGACGATGGAAACTTCCTCATTTGATACAAATGTGAGTCACACTCAAGACCAATAGTCTTAAGTGGCAGGGAGACCCTACCATTGGGCTACATCCCATCCCTCTTGTCAAGTTTCCACTTATTTTAAATTTATAATTCCAAGAATTTCTTCACGTTCTTGAGCCACACCGAGTTTTCTCTCCTATCTTTCCTGAGCATGTATTTTAGCAAAAAGTAGGCTGTACTGGGCTTGATTCCATTCATCTCCAAATACTTATGGCAACCCTTTTGCAAATTCTCATCCAATTCACTACAATAAGTGTTGAAAGCATTAGTAGGAAGGAACAATGAAAGATCAAAACCAAGCACCCGATATGCAAATATAATTCATTCAGCAACACTCACTCGAAGTCAGGTCCTTTGTAGGCGATTATTTGAGATCTATTTGGATTCTTAACAGACAATCTATCAATAAAAATCTCCCAAGGCATTGCAGTACAAGCAAACTCCACACACAGCCCTTGGTTCTTGGAGATTCTTACAACTAGGGGAAGTTGATCATCACTACGTTCCAATTTATCATGATAATCCCCAGTGACAAAGCTAGGCATGTGGACATGCACAGTTATTTGTTTATCCTCATACTCCCTTGTCAGGGTAACAAATCGCTTCCCCGGGAGGTCTTCAATTTTGAAGGGGAAGTCCCTGGGGAACACCTCGAACTACAAAAGAAGAACAATAGCAATTAAGCTAACTTTGACAGCATCGACTTCAATGAATGCACAATTGCCTAAATAATCTCAGGACTATAACCTCATTTCCTTCAGTAAATCAGTGTCTGCCTGAATTCAGGCCAAGTTTCAAGATAGTCATCACTAAAACCAACTAACCCAACCCACAGACGAACCTTTGTCCTATTAGCTACATTCTTCCAAAGAAATCAAATAACAAACTTTCTCATAATCAAAGATGTGTCTTTTTATCTTTATAGCCAAATGACCACTTTCCCACTATCAAATTCATCCTTCAAAATTTCCTATCACAATTCAACCGAACGGGGAAAATTACAAATAATTATGAATCAGAAAAATAGTACCATGCCCATATTTGCATTGGGATCGTTGTAGTACTCGTATTCCATAAGTATTCTGAGGAGATGGTTGTCTGGATCCGGCTCAGAATAGAAAGAACGAAGAGGCGCCGGAAGTGAGGGCTTGAAAAGAACGCTGCCCAAATCGGTGGTGCGGAGGGGGTTGACGGTGGCGAAGAGAGCAGAGGAGTGGTAGCTGGACCCCGGATTTCCTTGGAAAGATCTAGCCGCCAAAGGTACAACTCGGGAAGCACCCCTACGTACAACTGTAGTCATACCCATTTCTGCTGTAGAATTGAACAATTACACAGGAGGTTTAAGAAGAGAGAGCCCGGTCTTTTCCCAAGAGCTTAGGGATCTTTTCTATCCGACTTTCGCTGATATATGCCCGTGGGTAGGGTTTTTTTCTTTTTTTTTTTTTTTTAAATCATATTTTCTATATTTTTTTTTTCATTCTACATCCAACTAATTTTTTTTTTTTTAGTGAACTTCAAAATAGGTCATCATACTTTGGTAAAGTTTAAGTTTTGGTCACTAACTTTTAAATATTAAAAAAAGGTCACTAACTTTTACATCTGAATTTTAAATTTGGTCATTCGGTTAAAGTTGTCCGTTAACAACCTTAACGACGAGGGCAAATAAGTAAAAACATAATATATATATATATGAGTGAATTATAAAAAATGTCATCATACTTTGGTAAAGTTTAGGTTTTTGTCACTAACTTTTAAATATTCAAAAAAGATCACTAACTTTTACATCTGAATTTTAAATTTGGTCATTCCGTTACAAATGGCCGTGAAGCCCCCTAACAGTCCAAATTATTGAGGATATTTTTGTCCATTCATTAATGCTGTACACATGCTGCTAGCGCGCTACAGTGTGCGCTACAGTTATTTTTTTTTTAACGCATAGCCTTTTTTAAAAAAATATACTTTTTTCTAAAAAAATACTTTTTTAAAAAAAAATAATAAGACAGTAGATATCAGATCAACAGAATATAAAAAGAATATATTAAATTACCTAAATACCCTTAATTAATTTACTAAAAATACCAAAAAAATTTATTTTTGGTAGATTAAAAAGAGACTTATAAAATTTTTCATAAATTAATTAAGGACAAATTATTTTAAATGTTGGAGTGTTTTGAGGATGCAGTTTTAGTAAATTAATCTACCAAAAATATTTTTTTTTTTAAACAATTCAACAATTCAGTATTTTTTTTAATGTTTTTGAATTTTATAAAAAATACTGAATTGTTGAATTGTTTAGAAAAAAAATTATTTTTGGTAGATTAATTTACTAAAACTGCATCCCTCAAAACACTCCAACATTCAAAATAATTTGTCCTTAATTAATTTATGAAAAATTTTATAATTCTCTTTTTAATCTACCAAAAATAAAATTTTTTGGTATTTTTAGTAAATTAATTAAGGGTATTTAGGTAATTTAATATATTCTTTTTATATTCTGTTGATCTGATATCTACTGTCTTATTATTTTTTTAAAAAAAAAGTATATTTTAAAAAAAAAAAAAAAAAGGTTATGCGTTAAAAAAAAATAACTGTAGCGCGCAACTGTAGCGCGTTACTGTAGCGCGCTAGCAGCATGTGTACAACATTAATGAATGGACAAAAATATCCTCAATAATTTGGACTGTTAGTGGGCTTCACGGCCGTTTGTAACGGAATGACCAAATTTAAAATTCAGATGTAAAAGTTAGTGACCTTTTTTGAATATTTAAAAGTTAGTAACCAAAACCTAAACTTTACCAAAGTATGATGACCTTTTTTACAATTCACTCATATATATATATATATATTATGTTTTTACTTATTTGCCATCGCCGTTAAGGTTGTTAACAGGCAACTTTAACCGAGTGACCAAATTTAAAATTCAGATGTAAAAGTTAGTGACCTTTTTTTAATATTTAAAAGTTAGTGACCAAAACCTAAACTTTACCAAAGTATGATGACCTATTTTGAAATTCACTCTTTCTTTTTTACATTATTTATCTCAAGATGCCTTCTCTTTCTGGGTAATTTATATGGTGGTCCTATGCAATTTTACTCATACTGTAACGTGCTACAGTAACGCGCTACAGTTGCCTTCCTTTCTTTTGTTATTTTTGGCTATTTTTTTTTATTTTTTTGTCTTCCTCCTTGAGATTTTTTTTCGTCCGTTTTTTTCCTAAACAATTCAGTATTTTTTTTTAATGTTTTTGAATTTTATAAAAAAAATATTTTTAAATTATCATTTTATTTGTTTTATAATTAAATAATTTTAGATATTATGATACATATTATGGACGTTTTTGTTGTATGATATGATTTCTTTTTATATTCTTGATCTGATAACTATAGTCTGTTGATTTGATGTCTACTATTTTGTGATCTGATGTCGATATAATCATGATTTGATCTACCTTGTTAGGTATATTTTAGTTCTATTGTATGATTTCTTTTATATTCTTGATCTGATATCTATAGTCTGTTGATCTGATGTCTAGTATTCGCTGATTTCATGTTTATATAATCATGATGTGATCTCCCTTGTTAAGTATGTTTTAGTTCTATTGTATGATTTCTTTTATATTCTTGATCTGATATCTATAGTCTGTTGATCTGTTGTCTAGTATTCTTTGATCCGATGTCTATATAATCATGATGTGATCTCCCTTGTTAAGTATGTTTTAGTTCTATTGTATGATTTCTTTTATATTCTTGATCTGATATCTATAGTCTGTTGATCTGATGTCTAATATTCGATGATCTGATGTCTATATAATCATGATGTGATCTCCCTTGTTAAGTATGTTTTAGTTCTATTGTATGATTTCTTTTATATTCTTGATCTGATATCTATAGTCTGTTGATCTGATGTCTAGTATTCGCTGATCTGATGTCTATACAATCATGATGTGATCTCCCTTGTTAAGTATATTTTAGTTCTATTGTATGATTTCTTTTATATTCTTGATCAGATATCTATAGTTTGTTGATCTGATGTCTAGTATTCTCTGATCTGATATCTATATAATCATGATGTGATATCCCTTGTTAAGTATATTTTAGTTCTATTGTATGATTTCTTCTATATTATTGATCTGATATCTATAGTCTGTTGATCTGATGTCTAGTATTCGCTGATCTGATGTCTATACAATCATGATGTGATCTCCTTTATTAAGTATGTTTTAGTTCTATTGTATGATTTCTTTTATATTCTTGATCTGATATCTATAGTCTGTTGATCTGATGTCTAGTATTCTCTGATCTTATGTCTATATAATCATGATGTGATATCCCTTGTTAAGTATATTTTAGTTATGTAGTATGATTTCTTTTATCTATAGTATATTGATTTGATATCTACTGTCTTATTATTTTTTAAAAAAATATTTTTTTTAAAAAAGGTTGTGCCTCAAAAAAAAAAATATAGCGCGCAACTGTAGCGCGAAAATTCACCCTACTTCTATAGGCCCACCGTAAACAGACTCCTCCTTCTTCCTTCCCATATCTAGTTTTTTCGTCCTCCATACGTGTGAACATGTTTTTACTGTTTACCCTACGCAATTCCTCAAACAGTTAGTTGGCATCCTACTATTGATTTTTATATATAACCCATATTTTAATTGTTGAAGTTTCTTGTCAGCTGCCTTTCATCCGTCTGTTCTTTGTCGGAGGGTTTTCACTCATTTTGGGTGCTAGCAAACAGGAATTTCATCTATATACACTACTTTTTTTTCTTTTTTTCTGGAATTTTATTACATTTGATTGATTTTGCTTAAACACGAATCTTTTCTTTCACTTGAAACATGGATCTTTTCTTCTTTTTTTTTTACTTCATTATGGGTTCGAGGTGTTCTCTTTGAATTTTTCTACATGGTGGAGATCCAAATTTGGTGTTTTTAGTTTCATCAATTGATTTGATAAACTGATACGGGTCATTTTCATCTGCCATGTCGTTTCTCACCCCATCTGCCCCAAAACGTCATCATAATTCCGCTGCTACAATCTGCTTTGCTTCTGATGGCGACGACGATGCTAACTTTGTGCTAAACGAATAACTACCACCCTCTTATCCTGATTCCCAGGAATGGCGGCAATCAATCGAGGGTTTTCGATTGTGGTTCGATCCGACCATATTGTTTACCCATTCACTAAATCTTTGGGGAACGCGACGCTGTACTATGATGATGCAATCCATGGCTATAAAAATTCACCCGGGCTCCAAACCAGAGTTCCTTATTTTGGTTCCACCAAATCCCTTCTTTATCTCAACCCACGTTTTAAGTAAGCATTTCCTTTCTTTGTTCTTGAAGAAGGTGATTAAAAAAAATCATTGTTTGGTTGGTTCTCCGTGCTCAATTGTCAATTGTTTTAGTGAACATTCTTTTATCTTTCTTGTCATTTGTGCCAAATATGTGAGTGTTATGGAGTAATTCATTGTTAGAGGGGAGAACATTTATGAATTGAACAACTTTGATGACTTATTTGTGCTGATTAGGACATGAAATCTGAAGTTTCCGTTGCTTCTCTTTTTTAAGAAAATGTTTTTGGAAGATTGATCACATTTTGAACTTGATTCAATGTGCTGAAAAAAGAAACTTGATTTTGCAGTTGGATAACTGGATACATGACACCCCTGTTGAAAGCCTTAGAAGAAATGGGGTATCGAGATGGTGAGAATATATTTGGAGCACTGTATTATTTCCGGTATGGTTTAGTAGTAGAAGCGCATTCTCCAAGCATTGGATTAAACTACCCTGGTGAAAGCCTTGATTTTGTCTGTTTTCTGCATTTGAACTATGATATTATGCATGGGATGCATTTGCTAATGGTCCTAATTTATGAACAAGGATTAGATGATGGGAAAGATTGATTTTTGTTTGGATGAATTTTGTATCCGTCTTGTATGTTTAGGCAATGCTAATGACGTGCATATCCTTTACCTTAATGGATGTCACATATTCACTTGCATATTTTAGTTCTTGCTCAAAGTGGAGAAATTGGGTTATTATTGATCTCTAGGCTTTATATTCTTATATCCATATTCTAGACTTACTCAAATCTGAGTTGTCTACTTTATCCATTTTGATTGAGTCATGTGTTTAATGCAATTATTGCATCTTCAAAATGAGATAATCCCTATTTTGCCGAGCTTCATAGGTTTTAGTCGTCAAGTGGACTTGCCTGGGGTGCATATTTGTATATATTGTATAGATAATATCTCTATATATAGAGAGTTATAATTGCCTTTCTAATGAGCTTCTTTACCCATAGTGAGAAGTGAATGTTGTTAAACTATTGTTCTCGACTACTGCAGTATGTGGTTAAACAATACAGTTCTTATTGAACCATTTTGATATTGTTAAAGCTTGTTGTATTTTAAGTGACTTCTGCAAAAGGTATTTCTGCTCTTAACACATTACATTGCAATTGATGGCATCCAATTGTGTTTTCTGTTCTTGTTTTTTCCTATGGCAAATCTTGATGAAATTCATTAAAGTTGTTTCCAAGTAATATATGTTTGTGTAGTCAGATGATTGCTAGAGAAATGGGAAAGTTAACTCTCCAGTTTTAAGAAGATATATTTTTCCTTTAAGTAATATGAATGATAGCACTAAGTTGTCTTTTCCTTAACTTTAAGTAATATGAATGATATTTAGTTCACTTACTCACAGTAATTTAATACCATTAATGGTCTGTTGGTAGATGTGTGATTACATTGATGTGGAAACCTGGTTATGTGTTTTTGGCTCATGTTGTGGCCTTCTTTAACAAGTTGTATGCTTTGGGAACACTATATTTTGCAACCTTGTGGAATAAATTTCGTTCTGTTGGCTCTATAACATGATAATGTGCATGTTAGCAAGTCTCTTGAGTGTTGCTGCATTTTCCGCCTGAGTTGGCATATTATACTATGAAAGGGAATGTTTCTGTTTCCTACAGAGCAAGCCTATGGAAGAGTACTACAGGAAGCAGAATAAGCTTCTTGATTGTCCAGTGTCGGGGGTACCTGCATGAACCTGGGAAGGCCTGTTGGCTACATTGCATCTTCAGCATGTAAATGCAATCAGTTCTTCACAGAAGTTGACTGCATGAGAGACCACTGATCAAACGATTGTTCTACAATCTCATGGTCATAGGAGCGGATTAATAGTACATACGACATGAGTACTCATATAGCTTATAAGGGAGATTTTTGTGCCAATTCTCCAGTTTTGTTCCGAGAGGAAGAAGCTGTTGACTCTGTGTTTTTCTTTTCATGAAGTGAGTGCTTGAAGAATTTATTGAAAACTTTTAGGCCTTATTTAAAATGAACACTTAATCAGAGAAAAAAAAGGGAAGATAATACTTTTTGCATGTATGAGAGCTTAAGAGAGCTTATTTTGGTCATGTAAATGTTTTCTCCACTGTATCAATAAGTGTTGCTTTCTTTACTGAGATGAGAAGAAGAAAAAAAGGCATCGTTTATAAATGATAGAATCGAAAACTTGTCGAAGGTCAAGATGGTGGGATGTGAGAGAGTACATATTTAAGAAAGACAGGAAATTGATATATGATATATGATGGGATGAGGTGGGGTGTTATTTGGGTTTGGATAAATGATTCAGAATGATTGACATTTTTTGTTTGATGGAAAAATCTGAAAAGTTTTAATGTTATAGTTAAGATTATTTGAAGAGTTTCATCCATATAAACAATTTCGTCATGTGTGTTAACATCATTTACTGATGATTTAAATGTTTAAGAACATTCACAAGAAAAGGAATAAAAATAATATTATTTTTTTTATTTAATGCATAAGATGACAATATTTTGGAAGTTTTATATAACTGGTATATAAATTTGAGATTGTTAAATTCTTTGGGGGTTAACGTTCTAGTCATTCTTTTATATAAATAACTCCCTTCTAACCACTTTTATATATATATATATATATATATATATATAAAATTGATTATGACCAAAATGCCCTTATGAACAAAATTCTGGATAAATTGACAGATTTTATGTAAAAAACGGGGCAAAATTGAGTTTTTACCTCTTCCAAAACGCACTGGAAAAACGTTTTGGACATACATAATTTAGGCAAGTATAAAACGCTGAACAAGTGCGTTTTAAGATGTATAAAACGCTAATCAAGAGCGTTTTAAGATGTAACAAACGTATAACTCTAACGATTAAGGCTAATAAAAACGTTAAAATTGGATGTTTCCACCATGGTTCGCTTGTTAAAATGATGCATTTTTTATCAATCAAATCGTTAAAAATATGCGTTTTGACCATGGTTCGCTCGTAAAAATGGTGTGTTTTTGACATGTACAAAAGTTAAAAAACGTTTACATACATTCATGTGAATTGGAGGAAAAATTTATACACAACACCTATCCAAAAAAACAAATCCAAACAAATTCTTAACTTAAAAGACATTCGTTATATCATTCAGTTGATGTCGAAAGAATATTTAGCACGCGAATCATCACGATATGGTAAGTTTTCGAACCGTAAAGTTATATATTTTTTTTGCAAAAAATAATGTAGGGTGAAACACGGTAAAATGACGTTTATGAAGTGTTTAAACGCTGCTGTTTAGCAATTTTGCCATGGTAGAAACGTTATTTTTGTGCATTTTTTACAGTTAGTATATAAAAAGTGTTGCGTTTTTTACGTCTGTTATGTAAAAAGTGCTACGTTTTTGACGTGCATTATATAAAAAGTGTTACGTTTTAGGTTGCCGGAAACTAAATCTTGGTGCGTTTTCTGCTTAATGAAACGTGGAACTGTTGCGTTTTTTTATATATTATGTAAAATATATTGCGTTTTTTATTGCAGAAATCATAAATGTGCTGTGTTTTTGGTAGAAATAATTGTAAGAATTCCTTTTTTTTTTTTTTTGTACGATAATGGTTACCATATTGCATGCATACTGTTTCGTATGTAATTTTTATTGTGTTTTTGTATAATTTAATATTAAATGTGTTTTATTTTAATTTATGTGTGTATTCACATACAGGATGACGATGATGAGCACGAGGGGGAGGAGGTGTATGAGGCTGAAGAGGAGGCGGAGGATGAAGAGGAGGAGGACGATGAAGAGGAGGATGAAGATGACAATGAGGCGGATCATGCTCAATGAGAGGCGGTGGAACTTGAACCTGGCGCAGATTTGAGTGGATATTTCAAGATTGACAGAGAGTTTCGCACTATTAGTGGACCCCGGTGTAACCTCGGTGTAACCTCTGGAGGAATCTCTAGCAAACCTCTCGACCATGCCAGTATAGTGGACCCCGGTGTAACCTCAGTGATAAGTCGACCATCGACTGGAATCCTCAAAATCTCCCACACATCGTGTAGGAGGATGGTCATCTCTCCGAAGGGGAGGTGGAACGAATTTGTATCCAGCTGCCACCTCTCCAAAAACGCATTGATGAGAGGCTCATCAATGCTCCGGTGCATAATGCGGGGCAGGTGTCCAAGTCCTGTCCCGCTCAAAATCCGCGCACCCTCCATCGTCATGGATGCGATCCACCGCTCAAACATGTCATACATGCTACCTATATTGTGGCATCTAAGGTGGTATCTAGTAGGCACCCCCTCCTGCCAATATCTAGATACCACATGCCCTAAAAAGCTAGGTATGAGGCTATCATCTATAGGGCCCCCCTCAATGGGCCCTGTAACTATCCAACTTCGATCCTGCCTCATGCGCTTCCTAGGGTGAACTATATTGAAAAAATATATATAAATTTATATGTAAATTAAATAAACATCTTAAAATAAACAACTATGAACAAATAAATTTCAATTTAAACGTAAAGCAATTAATTCATTGTAGTTGTCCTGGTTTTGTGATAAGAGTTAAGGTACAAGTGTTGATTATTGATTCCGTGCGTGGTGATGGTTGTCTTTCAATTTTGGTAATGGTGTGTGGTGATCGATGTGTTTGGACGTTTTTTGATATTTAATTTAACAAATTAAAATAAACATGTAAAAAAATTTAATTCAAATTAAAATTAAATTAATTAATTCAATTTAGATTTCAAGGATACTGTGATAAGTGTTTGGTGAAACTATTGTTGTTTGAGTTCGTGTGTGGTGATCGATGTGTTTGGACGTTTTTTGATATTTAATTTAACAAATAAAAATAAACAACTAAATAACACTTTAATTCATTTTTAATTTAAATTAATTAAATAAAGGTAGTTCTTATGGATATTGTGATAAGTTTTTCGTGAAACTGTTGATTGTTGACTCTGTGCGTGGTGTTAAGGTGTTTTTAAACTTTGTTATTATTATGTTTTCAACATGGTGATCGATGTTTTTCGACGGTTTGAAAGTTAATGAAATTTATAATCTATAACAATTAACATAAATAAGTACAAAATAAATTAATGTAATTAACATATAAGTATAATAAGCAACTACATATGATAGATGTTTTTTAACGTGCTCAAAACTTTCATTTTTTTTTACAACATGGTGGTAGGTGGTTTTTTACGTCATGCTAGTTTATGCAATTTGTAATCTAAATCAACTAAAATAATTAACTACAAAAACAAATAAAGCAAGCAAATACATATGCAAATTAAAATAGTTACTGAACTATATAAACAACACACAATTAAGTCAAGCAATAAACTAATTTTATCAACAATTAAATTAAAACAATTACTTATTATAAATAATTATACATATAAATTAAAACGCGTACCTGAAACAGGATCCACCTCCTCGAACTGGCCGTCGTCCGGATTCCTATACCGGACGGTCCTCTCAGCATGTGGGTGAGAAGGGTCACCTCCGTAGGTATCCCCCTCACCCTGATCCTCCAGTGGCCGTCCACTCCCACTAGCCTCCTCGAACCGTGACTACTCATACTCCGCATGATGCTGATGCTCATCCTCGTCCTGATGCCCAATAGGCTCGTTCTCACTATCATCAGTGTCATCGGAATCAGTAGTATCGTAATACTCATCCCTCAACTGAAATGAGGAGTCATCGCCACCTCCAACTCCTCTACCGACTCCCCGTCTACCACCTCCTCGTCCACCACCTCCCCGTCCTCCCTCAGAAATAACAATCCCACCTCCACCACGACCCCCACGCCCCCCTCTACCTCCTCCCCTCCTCACAGGTACCTTCTGCCTTCTAGCAGAAGCTGTGGGACGCTGCCTATCTACTTGTGGCTTTATATTAGCGCCACCCTACATAAATAAATAAATAAATAAATAAGTAAATAAATAAATAAATAAGTAAATAAATCAAAGCTATTATATTGTAAAATTCAATTGTGGAATTTAAATCAAATTAAACGCCATTGATCGGCGTTTTATATATTACAAAACGCAACATAATTGCGTTTTAAAATATATAAAACGCCGGCCGACGGCGTTTTCAGATAATCAAAACGCCAGCAGCCGGCGTTTTATATAACTCAAAAAGCCGGCCGATGGCGTTTTGAGATAATCAAAACGCCGGCCGCTGGCATTTTGATTATCTGAAAACGCCGACCGATTGCGTTTTGAGTCACCCAAAACAACCTTCGATGGCGTTTCTGTTAGCAAAAAAGGCACCATACTTGCGTTTTAATTCCCCCAAAATTAAGACCTAAATGATTATTTGCACCAAAATCCAACCAAATTGCGTTTCTACATACCTAAAACGCACCTAAACACAGATTTCTAACAAAAAAAATGCAAATAAACACTGATTCAATGCATATAAACGCGAAAAATTGGGCCGATTATGCCCTAAAATGCAGAAACAACAAAAAATTCATAACGATTTTTACCTTGTTTATCAGTAGACCTTTGCCCGCCCCGTGCCTTTGTGATGATTCGCCATCTCCTCCGTCCATTTCTGCGTTTTTTGCCGAAAAAATCTACCTCACTTGGCATTTTCAACGTGTAATTTTTAGAAAAAATTTGGGAACAATGTTGCGGTTTAAGAGTTGAACCCTTTTTAGTTTTTGCTGGTCCAAAACGCCCCATTTCAGCGAGCGAACCATGGACAAAACGCCCTGTTTTAACGTTTCATCCATGGCTGAAACGCATGATTTTGACGTTTTGGCCTTAATAAAAACGTTAATTTGTTGCATTTTCTGTAGTTAAAATAGTCAAATTTTGACGTTTTTAATCATCAAAAACGTCATCTTACTTAATTTTTTAATGTAAGAAACGTTTTTTCCTGAGTTTTCGAGTGTGGTCAAAACGCACTTTTGGTGCGTTTTTGTCCCGTACTTGGTATTTTCTAAAAATATTCCATCATAAGGGCATTTTGATCATTTTTTTATTTTTTTATTTTTTGTTGTGATACAAATAGCAAATTTGTGATACGAATAGCAATCCAGTTTTAGCAAAGACAAACTATGCATTATACAAAAATTATACCATGGGTATATGTACTAGTGGCTACATGGTATAATTGCATGCATTATCACTATTAATGTATTATCTAGTCAAGAAATATGTATGGAGTAAATTTCAAAATTTGTCACCATACATTATTTTGTTTTTCTTTTAAAAAATGGTGATTCCGTTATGTTTGGCCGTTAGTAACTTTAACGAACTCTTTTTTTAAGGGTAAATGCGTAAAATACTATTTTCTTTCATTTTTTTAAATATCTATTTCTATCCACTTAAATATTTTATTAATATATATACATATATATATCTGTATATTTCTAATCCACCTACATCTTCACCACCGCCCGCTACACCCGTACTCCATCGCCTCTCCAACCCACTTCTCCTCTGCCCGCCTTCTACCCCTCAGTTCCATCACCGCCTTCCACTCCTAGGGAAAGCACAAAGAATCCTTATTCCTATGGTCGAAGATCTAACGTTTTGCTTCTCAATTCGATCTTGATTACAAGTGAAATCTGGGTGGTTTATTATTTTGTTTCAGATTCTGGGGTCTTTTTTTTATGGTTTTGATTCTGGGGTTTTTGTTATTCTCTTGTCTCTATCTTGCGTCAGAGGAGGAGGAGGAGGAGGAGGAGGAGGAGGAGGGCAGAGAGGATCAAAATAAGCTAAATTTAGCCAAATCGGATAAGGAACGAGGAAGATATGAATTTTCAAAATTGCATAATCAGTTTTCGGATTTTTCAGAAGATCTACCTAACAACCCCTGTTTCAAAAGCATTTTCTGGAAGATATGTTACTCCAAATGACAAGTCGTAAAATTATGTAGAATTCTTATGTGAAGAGGTTTAAAACAAAGCTATGGTTTGTTCAAATCAGAGATAAGATGAGGAAGATATAAAATGTTAAAGTGGCAGTACCGTCTGACTTTACTAATGTTTTATGGAGAGTTTATAACTCCAAATTATAATCTAGAGAATGATTAGTAATCCTTGGTATATGAGGTCTAAATCAAGACAAGTTTCACTGAAAACGGATATGTATTGAAAGAGATATGAGGCTTTGAAATCAGCTCTGCGGTTATGAAATTTATGAAACTATCAGCTACAATAGTCTTAGTTGAAAGACATTTTTCAGAAGATATAAAAGTCCAAATTACAAATCGGAAGATACTAGTTAACCCCTGTAATACAAGGTTTAAAACAAGATGAAGTTGGGATAAATCATATATAAAATGAGGTAGATATTAGATTCCAAACTTACATACCACACATTTACAATCTCAAGGTAACAAAGCAATACGTTAACCTCCAAGCATAATCAATCTTCTTAAGTTAGAATCCAGTTTTAAACTATCACAAATAGGCCAAACATGTTCAATCCGGAATCAGGACTAACCCAATGCAATAGCCAAACCCCACATATCCATCAAGTATACATTATAAACGCTAATATGTTGTCTTTAACCAAATTAACCAAAACAGGAGTTTCATTTGAAGAAATCCCAAAAAGAGATTCTAAAGATGAGGACACCAAAGCATGATTAATTAACTATGATCTCAGTAACCATTCAATACCAAGCTATTTAACTCAAATAATCTAGCTTTATAGTCAGAAGCCAGCAATACCCTTAATTCATACTTCCATTAAAGGTTTCAATACAAAACAGAAGCATTCCAACTAATTTACCTTTACACCAAGTTCCAATCCCAAGTTATAAGTTATAAGATAGGGCATCAATATTACACCTTAATCACAACCTTTTCAACAACTAAGATTTTAAAGAAAAATAATTTAATGCAATGCATAATTCTCCCGATAAACAATTCGGCTGCTAAAACCATAATCCAATTAATATACTAGCTATTTAACTTAACTTATCCTCACCTTAATTTGGAGACGATCAAATGGGTTGAAACTTGTCCAAGGCTATCACCCAAGAAAATAAAATCCCTGGAGGGAGCTCGATGGAGGTCTGGGTGAAGAAATTCATGCGATTGAGGAAGGTGAAACGATGGTGGAGGTGATGATGGAGCAGGGGTGAGAGCAGAGGAGGAGGAGGAGGAGGAGGGGAGATGGCAGGCAGAGGATGAGAGTGGAGGAGGAGGAGAAGGGGCAATGAAAAGACTAAAAAATCCTTTTAAAATTAGGGTTTTTTAAATTTTTTATTTAAGGAGTCATTGAAAAGACAAAAATGACCCTAAAAAAAAGGGATGTAAGTATATTAACGGGCTTTTAACGAATTGACATTTTTTGAAAAGAAAAGTAAAAGTATAATGACCTTAAAAATAGTTTTCAAAATATGATGACCAAAATCAGAAACTAATATAGTATGGTGACCAATTTGAAAATTTACTTATATATATATATTACTTCTTATTGACATCATATTGGAATAAAAATATAAATTACATAAATATTTATTATTATATTTTTCATTATAATATTTTTACTCGATCTCCATTATCTTAAGTCACGAGTATCAACCACTAAGTCATCTCCTACATGTCTTATAATTTTATATTTTAGTTATAAATTACATAAAAATATAACCTAATTTTTATTTATAAATTATTTCAAAAGATTTAACCATAACTGACGGTTTAAATTAGGAATTATTGCCACAAGTAATCTATCTATTAAGTGATAAGTTTTAGGGGCGTTAGATAGAATTGGCTGAAATCGAAATCGGAATGCCTCCACACTCAACATATCAAAACAGAACTAGAAGCTTCCTTTGTATCCACCATCGTTCTAAACATAAAGGTTCTAATCCAGTATTACTTTGTCAGCTTCCAAAGTAGCCAAATCATATAATAGCCACCAAAATTGAAATAACAGAGCCGATTAATAGAAAAAAGAGAAAGATCGTTAGAGAGCGGTGAAGAGTCATCCTCGAAGGAAGAGGAGGAGCATGGGTCTAATTTTTTCAGAAGAGGGGGAAGTGAAATTGAGCGTCCAATTCGTCGGAAGAGGAAGAAGTGGAGTGAGCGGCCAATTGATCGGAAGATGAGAAGGAGAAAGAAGACGAATAGATCGAACCAAGAAGGAACCAAGCATAATCATGGTGGTTACGGAGATTAGGCAATCATTCACGGCTAGAAATCTCCAGGAGGAGATTCCAAAATGGTATTCTCGATGGCCAGACCGCCCACACCTGAAACAAATCATCGGTAACCCTTCATGGTGGATGGCGACGGCTGGCAGTGTGGAGGAAGGAGAGTTGAGTTTGGTCTAGGGCACTGATGGGATGAGGGATTTTTGGGTGACCAGGATAAATACAAGAGATCAATTGATAGGATAAGGAATCGATCCAACTGTGGGACGATGTAGTTTTGGTCCCCAATAATAGGAATAATTGTACTTTTGGTCCCTCTTATATTTTGAGTGGTAATATTATTCCTCATCTTTTATTTTTAGCAAATTTAGTCATTTTTTACGAAAAAGTTTAAAAGATAACGGATTAACTCATTTGATGGATAGTCAAACCTAATTTTTTTGTCAAAATGATTTGTACCATGACGTTTTCAATCAATTTTATGACTCAATTTCTCATGAATATTCAACCCATTTAGATCGACTCACAATCCAAAATGACGGTCGAAACTTTAAATGGGTTGAACATTCATGAGGATCCGGATCATTAAATTGGTTGAAAATGTCATGGTACAAATCATTTTGATGAAAAAATTAGGTTTGACTAGTGATCAAATGAGTTGATCCGTTATTTTCTAAACTTTTCGTAAAAAAAACTAAATCTGCTAAAAAAATGACGGGGACTAATATTATCACTCAAAATATAAGAGGAACTAAAAGCACAATTAACCCTGTTATGAGGGACTAAAATTGCATTTAAACCGCATTTTTTTTGAATGAATCTTATAAAGTGACAGAATAGGTAAATTTCTTGAAAGGTATAAAGATGTAGATAAAAGAATTATAAATCTAACATGAATCTAGAGTTTTGTAATGCATATTAAAAAAGTTGAAGACAAATGGTTGTGGCCGCATGATACATTATTGTATCAGTAGTGGATGAAACCGTAGTATATCAACTCACATTAAAAATTAGAATAAAATTTAATTATAGATAATAAAAATCAAGAGTAAATAGTATAGTATATTTTAAAATATTACTTTTAATAAGTTCCATAAGTCAATAATATTTCATAGTTAATAATTTATTTTATTGCCCTTAATTTCTTTGGGCAAATGATTAATTTAGTGGATTTGGAATTCTTTGGACAAGTAATTAATTTAGTGGCCCGATTAACTTTCAAAGCCGACTACTATTTTTCTCCTCCTACTTTGTTTTGGGCCGTGTGTATTTGTTCGGCCATACCTTGTTTCGTTAGATAATACATTAATGGTGAACAAATGATATATAAGTAGTTTTTTTTTTTTTTTAGCAAAATGATATATAAGTAGGTAGAAGGGAGTTATTTTATAAAAGAATAATAAATAATGTAAAAATAAAAAAAAAGAGTGTATGTTGAATGGAAAAAAAAAATAGAAAATAGAAAATATGATTTAAAAAATTAAAAACGCTACCCACCGCCGTCAGCATATATCAGCGACAGGGTCCGAGAGAAAGAACCCTAAGCTCTGGGGAAAGACCTAGTTTGCCTCTTAACTACTCTCTCTTCCTTAAACCCTCATTTCGTCCTCTTGTGCAATTCTACAGCAGAAATGGCATTGACTACAATTGTACGTAGGGCTGCTTCCCGAGTTGTACCTTTGGCGGCTAGAGCTTTCCAAGCAAATCCCGGGTCGAGCTACCATTCCTTTGCTCTCTTCGCCACGGTCAACCGCCTCCGCACCACCGATTTGGCCAGCGTTCTTTTTAAGCCCTCATTTCCATGGGGCCTTCGTTCTTTCCATTCTCAGCCGGGTTCTGACGAGCGTCTAATCGATATACTTAGGAAAGATATCCGATACGACGACGATTACGATATGGACTATATGGACAGGGTACTATTTTTCTGATTCATAATTATTTTTACTGTAGGAGAAAATCATGTAATTTTCTGCAGGAATATGTTTACTTGTGGATTTTGTTTTGTTATGTATTAGTATTGTTATTTTTTTTCTCTATCGGTTGAATTGTGATAGCAAAAATTGAAGGATGAATTTGATAGTGGTAAAGTGGTCATTTTGGCTATAAAGATAAAGGCCGCATCTTTGATTATCAGAAAGTTTGTTATTTGATTTCTTTGGAAGAATGTAGCTAAATAGGACAAAGGTTCGTCTGTACCTTGGGTAGTTGGTTTTAGTGATGACTATCTTGAAAAACTTAGACTGAGGGGAGGAAGCCTGAATTCAGGCAGACACTAATTTACTGAAGGAAATGAGGTTATAGTCCTCGATTACCCTTTTCAGTAATTGATTCATTGAGGTCGATGCTTTCAAAGTTAGCTTAATTGCTATTGTTCTTATTTTGTAGGTCGTGTACCCCAGGGACTTCCCCTTCGAAATTGAAGACTACAATGGGGAGCGAATTTTTACCCTGACAAGGGAGTATAAGAATGAACAAATAACTGTTGAAGTCCCCATGTCTAATGTCTTTTTCCCTCTGGAAAATAATGGGGAGCCTTTTGGACTTTCCCTAGTTGTAAGAATCTCCAAGAACGAAGGGCCGTGTTTGGAGTTTGCTTGTGTTTTAAACCCTTATGCGATTTTTATTAGTAGATTGTCTGTGAAGAATCCAAATAGTACTACTGACGAAGATCAAATAATCACCTGCGAAGGACCCTCCTTCTCGTGAGTGTTGTTTCATTTCATTATGATGAGCTGAATGAATTTGCATATCGGTGCTTCATTTTGATGTTTTTGTTAGTTTTTTGGTTGCACATTGTTCCTACTAATGCTTTCAACACTTGTTGCAGTCAATTGGGTAGGGGTTTGCATAATGGTTTCTGTAAGTATTTGGAGAAGAGGGGAATCAAGCCCAGTATAGCCAAATTTTTGCATGATTACATGCACACCAGAGATTTCAGAGAATACTGTGAGTGGATGGATAACGTGGAGAAATTATTGGAAGCATATTTAAAATAAGTGAAAACTTTTTTGAGGAAGTTTCCATCTTCATACTGCTACTACTTATTATCATTATGGAGTCATTAGGTTGAATGTTGAGGATTGTACTATATCAAGATAAACCTCACGCTTTTGTATGTGTTGACGCTGAGATGTGCTTGTGAGTCTCTGTTTTTAACCATATTGTACTATATTTTGAATTAATCATTTGGTGTTGTAATGGCTTGATGGGAGAAGGCTGCCTAACGTTCGTGATGCCCACATGATTTTTTGTGGCACTTAGCCTGTGCTTAACAAAATAGAAATTATATTAGTATTTTAAAGAGTGAGGGAATCATAGTTTTTTGCTATTGTTTTTTCTGCTCTTGTCATTGTAAAATTTGTCTTCAGATCATTATTTGTGCAAACATTCTTCAAGTACTTGCTCGATGAATGTGTTCTCTATCTAAGTGAAGATGGACAAGTTGGCTTAACCCTGCATTGAAGGAACACAGAGGTACAGCACTGGCGTTGACTTGAAAGTTTTTTGTAACATTCTGTTTGAGACAACACATTGTTCGCCTTTGTAGGGTGGAGAGAAGGAGAGAAAGGAGAAGAGGCAGATTGACATTCTCCCATTTTTTAATCTATCAATCAACTCAATTTAAGCTATCATTTCCTAATAGTAAATTAATAAATCATAAATTATCCATTCAAACCATAATCTCTCTCTATTCAATTATAAATTCAAATTATAAAATATAATCCTATCATTTTCTTGAACAATTATTATAAAATCAACTATCTATTTTCACATCCACACCATATTTTCACATTCACGCCATATTAGTAGTTTCTTTTTTAAAAAAAATTGGACACGCGCCTTACTTACCCGAAACTATATAAGGTTCTTTTTTTTCTTTTTTTCGCGAGTTTGTTGCCTATATTTTGCTTCGTCTTTTGTTGCCGTTTTTCGTCTTCGTCTTTCGCTTGGATTCTTTTGCTTCCAATTTTGATTACGGTATGTATTTGATGATTGTGATTGATTTATGTTTAAAATTTTGTTGTTTCTCTGTTTTTCGTCTTCGTTTTTCGCTTAGTTTGTTTCCGTTTGTGCTCTGTTTATCTTTCTGTGGAGTTATTGCTTCGAATTTGATAATTAAGGTATTTATTTATTCCTGTCCTTTCGATTGATTTATGTGTTTGAATTTGTTGTTTCTAGGGTTCTGTTCTTCTTACCGTTTTATTTTTTATCGAAAATTGTTGCTTAAAGTCTATTTTTTTTGTTGATAGATCATTCTGGATTGGAGAAATTTCAATGGAAGATACGGTTGATGATATAGTTGATTTCTTTCGCGAAGAAGATGCTCCTGAATTGTTTGATTTTGATAAACAGCAAGAATCCGCGGTATCTATGTTGGAAAGTAAGTCATGATGTGATATTAGTTATGCATTGATATGATATTACATTTTTTTTATCTGATATTAGTTCTATGTTAATGTGATACGTTTTCAGTATATTGTTCTGAATCTATATATATTGTGGCATGATTTTAGTTTTAGTTGATGTGATATTAGTTATGAATTGATCTGATATTAGTTCTATGTTGATGTGATAATTTTTCAATATATTGTTCTGAATCTATCAGATGATTGTTGACATCATATCAGTAGAGTATAGATATCAGATCATATAGTAATTGAAATCAGATCAACGTACTATAGCTATCAGATCAACTGATTATAGGTATCAGATGAACTGACTATAGATATCAGATCAACTGACTATAGATATCAGATCAACTGATTATAGGTATCAGATCAACTGATTATAGGTATCATATGAACTGACTACATATATCAGATCAACTGACTATAGATATCAGGTCAACTGACTACATATATCAGATCAACTGACTATAGATATCATGTCAACTGACTATAGATATCAGATCAACTTACTATATATAACAGATAAACTATGTTTAAACTAATATGATATTATTATTTTTTATACAGGTTGAGATGATGAATCTATGGAATCTTTGTGTAAATCAGTGGTTGAAAATGAAGAAGCAGCATACAATTTATATAATGATTATGCTTTTAGGTTAGGATTTAGTGTGAGGAAAGGTAAAGATCGTAAAACCAAAACTACTGGAATCAGGTATTTGAGAAGATATTTTTGTAATAGAGAAGGAGCTAAACAATGCAAGGAGAATTTGAAGAAGAATTATACGAAAGTTGATATGCGATCTAGATGTAAAGCTTTTATTGAATTTAAGAAAAGAGAAGATGGGAGTTTGCTGATGATTATTCTCTATGTAATGTGGTTGATCTGATATTGGTTGCTAGTTGATATGATATTAGTTATTATTTGATCTGATATGTTTAACTTTATATTTGTTATATACTGTAGAGAATCCCTGAGAAGTATGTATTGAAAAGGTGGACTAAGAGTGCAAGTAGCTGTGATTATTATTCGAAAGAAGATTGTTTGTTGAAATCAAATAGCTTTGAGAAAGATTCAGATTCTGTTTTGAGAGTTGAAGCAAGCAGAAAATATTTGGATTTAATTAGACATGCACAGTCTAGTTCTATTGCACGTTTTATTCTTGACAAACACTTCAATTTGGCTAGAGATTCTATTAAATCAGAGGTTGGTCCATCCTATGTTGGTGAAAAAGAAGAAGGTTCAAACATTGCTGAAATTAGAGATTCGAAGAGAAGAAGAGAAAAGGGTGTCAGAAACATTCGTCCAAAAAGTGTTGCGGAGAAAATGTGTAATAGGGCAAGAGGAAAGAAGAAGAAAGCAGAAGCATTTGCATTGCGTACTAGAGAACGGGTCGCATCAATGGGGATTGAAAATTGTGGAGTTGTTGATGGTAATTTTGTAAATCCTGTTGTGGAGAAGTTGTAGTTGTAGATCAGATCAGAAGTCTATAGATATCAGATCAGAGTACTATAGATATCAGATCAATGTATTATAGATATCATATCAATAATGCGATATCATATTAGGTGTTAGTTGTTAGTTGATACATTATTGTGTTAACAGTAAGCGTACAACTTCCTGCCACTTCTGAAAAACAACTCCTGCCAAGGTACAACACTCCATCACTTCATTCAATTTCCTCAACCACTTATTAATAGTTTCAACTACATTCATATTAATTGTCCAACCAACCTCGTATGTTCAACATAAACTCTTTCAAAAATTATACTATAAACAAGACTCACGTCCGGCAACGTCCATACAACATTTCCTATGCTTTTCTTCTTCCTTTCCAAAAAAACCTAGCCAAAATGTTTATAAAAAATTATTTCAAAGAACTAAAACAAAATTAATAGCATATAACAGACATCAGATCAACTGAAAATATATATCAGGCCAAAAGAATAAAGACATCAGGTCACAAAATATTGAAGGCAAATTTTCAATGAACTAAAATAGACATCAGATCACGACAATAAATAGATCAGATCAAGAGATAGCATACATCAGATCAACGAAATATAGACATCAGATCACTAATTTTGATAAAAACTTATTTCGAAGAACTAAAACAAAATTAAAAGCAAATAAGAGACATCAGGTCAATTGAAAACATATATCAGATCACTTGAATAAAGAAATCAGATCACAAATGTTTATAAACAATTATTTCAAAGAACGAAAACAAAATTAATAGCATATAACAGACATCAGATCAACTGAAAATATATATCAGGCCAAAAGAATACAGACATCAGGTCACAAAATATTGAATGCAAATATTTCAATGAACTCAAACCGACATCAGATCACGACCATATTGAGATCAGATCAAGATATAACATACATCAGATCAACTAAATATAGACATCAAATCACTAATTTTGATAGAAACTTATTTCGATGAACAAAAACAAAATTAACAGCATAAACAGACATCAGATCAATCGAAAACATATATCAGATTAGAACAATATAGACATCAGAACCCTAATTATTCAAAGAAAATAACAGTAAGCGTACAACTTTCTGCCACTTCTGAAAAACATCTCCCGCCAAGGTACAACACTCCATCACTTCATTCAATTTCATCAACCACTTATTAATAGTTTCAACTACATTCATATTAATTGCCCAACCAACCTCGTACGTTCAACATAAACTCTTTCAAAAATTCTACTATAAACAAGACCCACGTCCGACAACGTCCATACAACATTTCCTCTGCTTTTCTTCTTCCCTTCCAAAAAAACCTTGCCCAAAACCTGAACTATTTCTCACCAATTTCCTCAATGGCCTTTCGCTACATTATTCGTGACCTTAATGTGTTTGAAGAAAACCAATAAACACCACTACAAATTTCGCTGCCCCTTCCGCTTACCATATGCCGATGAAACATATGTTCAATGTAGCAGATGATTCAGAACTTAGGCTATTTCTTGACAATAATCGTATGTCGGGATTGTTGCCAATGGACCGCCATTTCGTAAACAAATCGTTGGTCGTAGAGTTCTATGATGCCCTACTCAACAAAAAATCAGTAAATATATTGAAAGTGAGGGGTTTTAAAGTTAGTATATCAACAAAAGCAATAAACATGCACTTGTACTGGAGGAACCCAAGTCCGGATGCACTAACACATGAGTAGGGGTGTAAATGAACTGAGCCGCTCGTGAGCTATTTGCGAGCGGCTCGGTCAAAGCTTAGCTTGAGTTCGGAGTTGACCGAACTCGAGCCGAGCTCGAGCTCAGCTCGTTAAGGTAACGAGCCGAGTTCGAGCCTGTAATATATAGGCTCGTTATGCTCGACGAGCCTAACGAGCTTATATATTATATATATATTTATTTTATAATATTAAATATTTTTAATATTTATTTAATATTTTATAATATTAAATATTAAATATTTTTAATATTTATTTTATAATATTAGCTCGCGAGCTCGAGCTCAAGCTTCACAATTCTTAAACGAGTTCGAGCTCGAGCTCCAAAAAATGAGCTCGAACGAGCTCGAGCTCGAACCCCTTCATATTTAGGCGAGCCGAGTCTGAACATAGGCAAGTTTGAGCTCGGCTCGGCTCGTTTACACCCCTACACATGAGGCTCTCCGAAGAAGTATGCCGACAAAGGAAGAAGTCAGAGCAATATTAAAGCAAAAAGTTGACGTCCCAGATGATTTTTGGACAATCAGATTGGAAGATCTGAACCGTTTTGCAATAACATTGTACACCTTCCTACGTTTCAATGTCGCTGCAGGAGAAGTCTCCAAGGCATTCGGGTTGCAACTGTTAATTGCCACGATGGCAAGAAAAGAAATAAATTGGGGCGACGTCATCAAATACTACCTGGAAGATGTTGGCACCAGATGGACTCGGAGTATCCTTTACCCCATCCTAGTCATGGACATGTGTGGAATGGCTGGAGAGCTACACCACCATGATGATGAAATGGTGAGACTTCCTGGGTATTTTGATTGCACCTCTAGCGTTCTTCTTGACATTAACTATGGAAGACGAAGACATGTACAAAATCCTACGGTTGAACCATCTTCAAGCGTAGGTAGCAATTAAAAAATTTTGTACAATAAATTATATTTTTTAATATAATATCTAGTTTTCTTTCAATATCACTATCTTTAAAGAGTACATCTCAGAGCTGGATGTTCCAGAGATGAAAATGATGGGCGACTCTCCAATCATTATAGTGAGAGTACGAACCTTCTCCTTTTCGCCCTTTTTGTCGTTCTTGTTTCTCATTCCTTTCTTTTCAGAAACCAACAAATAAGGAAACTGTAGTTCAAATCATCCATGTAATCCCACTTTTACTCGTAGCAACTGCTGATGTTCACCATTTTGGTTATTCTGCAGTTCCAAACCCAACAAGTTCATTGCATTCGCGACAGGCACGGCGTAATCAGAGAAGGTGGAAAGGTAAGATTCCGACTCTTTTTTATTATTGCCCCCCACCCCCAACCCATCCCCCGGTTGGAGTATTGTGCTTCTAATATGACACTAAACGCTTTCAACTCAATATTAGTACCTTACCTTTGCACAAAAATCATTTATTGGCGAAGCAGGATACGATACACACTGTGTACCATGCTTGGGCATTGCAGCAAATACCAGTGGAAGAAGTGGGAGAAGATGCCTTGCACCCGATATGGAGGCTGCGAGAAATGCAGGAGAAGTTTGCCGTCCAGGCGCTTATCTGAAGGCCGCCATCCAATGATTTCGGTGAACTATTACACATTTCTGCTCAAGTTTTCCAGTTTTCTGGTGCAAAGCGAAGGGAAAACTTTCTATGTAACCCCACAAATTTTTCGTAGAGAAAGAAAGAGAGGATGCCTTGATTAGGATATAGTCTATTTGTATATTGACCAATAATTCCTCAACATTCTTGATGTTAATCTTTAAAAATCAAATTTTGAGCCGTTTTTCTGTGAGATTGATCTACTTATTCATGTTTAACCCTTTGAGCTTCACTTGGAAATCTCAGCGATCAGTTTTGGCCTGAGACAGTTGTGGTGTAAAATGGAGAATAGTTGGGGACTGTAAGTCTCTCTCAGCTGCCATATTTTTGGTTTTATTAAGAAGCAAAGCTTACAACATTGTTACAAGAAAACTCTCATGGCTTCCTTCTTATCACTTGACACAAGTATTGGGAGTACTAAAACAGAACAGGCCCGAGTTTTGGACTTCTAATCCAAATTAGCCCATGTTACGCTGGGCGGATAATGGGCTCAGCAAAAATAATTCCCCGCCCAAAAAAAAAAGGCGTCAGCCGGCTCAAGAATCTTTTCTTCTTCGTCGAATGATTCTGGACTGGAGATCAGATTTCAACGACAGTGTTGTTGATTGGAAAACAAAGATTAAAATGGAACTGGAAAAGGGTGTTCAGAGATGGGTTGTGGACATTTCAAAGTGGAATCCTTCTCCCAATTACTTCTCTTTCGCTATGTCGTTTCTTCCTCACCATGAACATTCTTCCATCACCAGGTCACTCCCTTTTTTTTTTCCGGTTGCCCTTCAAATTTTGACTATGATCGTGAGATTTTTGTTTTGAAAGGTCTCTCTTTTATGGTTACATTTTGATTCAGAAATCTAAATGAGTATCTGAATCTCTCAGTTCTGAAGTTACTGCAACTCCATTGAGATTTTTTTTTAATTTAGAGGCTGTTAGAAGATGCCCCAGCTGTCTTGACTGGACAATATTGTATTTGTTAGGTTTGTGAAAATGGTGGACAGAAAACGGGCTCTTATCAGCAGGCTGTTGCAGTATGCACTTGTACATCAGGTCTTGGGCATCCCTTTCAATGAAATTATCATCAAGCGCACGGTTGAGGGTAAACCCTATTTGGTAGGACTGCACCTTGATTAGATTAGATATGAGTGTTTTTGTTTTTTTGCTTCTTTACAAGGTTTTGTGGGTTTGAGGTTATATTTGCAACATTGTTCATGAGTTAGTGGTATATGATTGGGAAGGTTCAGTACCTCGCAGCTGCTGAGCAGAATTATATGAAGAGTTTCCTATAGAAAACTGCCTTTTGGGGGGTTCTGTATCTGAATATATATTGTGTACGTGTGTGAGATTTTCCTTTTTGTTTGTCTCTTGAGTCTTCCTACTAAGTGAAGTTTCAGATGAAACCATTCTAGTGATGCGGTAGAAAATTCTGGTAGAAAATCTTACATTTTCATGTGCCATGTCGCCTAGTATTTCTAAGGATGTGACTAGTAAAATGTGGGCTGCAATTTTGGAAGGATGCCTTTGTTCTTGGATTGTTCTGTCTTCTGAGTGTGTATTTCTGCCTTTTAATTGTAGGTTTGTGTGTAATATTAATTATTATAGGTTTCTACAGGAATGCGTTGGCAAAAACTGGGGATTTCCAAATTTTAATTTTAATACATCCCACGATGGTGATTATGTAGCAATAGCTTCTGAACCAGTATGCCTTGTGGGGATAGACATTGTCAGTCTTTCTATTTCGTTGAAAGAGTCTGTTGACGAATTCATTCAGAACTTCGCAATGTACTTCTCAAATTTAGAATGGTCTGAGGTAACAGAAGCGGACTCTTCCACAAAGAAGCTTAATTCGTTCTACAGGTACTGTTAATTGTGTGTTGTACTGAGGGTCTTTTCCAAAAATTCCAAAATAAAAAGATAAAAGATCTGAAGATTGTGTTTGAAGTGTATGCTGTTCTACCCAACTCGGGAAACAACCAAAATGCCTGTACACTGTATATTTTTGGATGAGGGGCTAAAACTTCATTAGGGGCACTTGGTTTTCTACTTTGTGGATTGTTTTTCTTCTTATTCATTTTGATGCAGATAGATGACTGGAATTTTCGCTATTGTGACGGCCTCTCTTTTTTGGGTTTCTTCAGATATCCTTGCTCTTTGTAGATATACTGGCATTATATATGTACTTATAAGCCATTTCTTGGTTGCTAAAGTGTTCTGGTGCCTTTTTAAGTTACATGGTACAAAATTTATCACTGCATGTATATGTGAGGATGAAGTGGGTTTGTTATTCAGATTGAAAGTATAGGCCTGGTGAACTGCTAACTTGAGTGAGCATTATTGCCTAAACTACATGAACTAAATCATGGATCACTTTCGGCTAAAACTATGTGGAAGTGACAGTGATTAACAAAGACGGGAAAGTTCTGCTTATGGCTCCTAACTTCCACAGATATTGGTGTCTGAAGGAATCATTTGCTAAAGCCATAGGCACCGGCGTGGGAAATAGAATGGACAACGTTGAATTTCATCATTCATGCTGGGAAGACATTTCTGTTGTTGTTGATGGTAAAGAATTGAAAGACTGGAGATTTTGGCTTCTTGAACTGGGAAAAGATCATTTGGTTCGTCCCGTGTGTTTCTTTTAATGTTGTGTCCCTTTAATGAAGAATGTTACTCTTAGAATGGCCATACGTTACATATTGAAACTCCCATAGAATAGAAGCAACAACTATATGAAAAAGAAAGAGAAGGTATATGTTTAGTTTTTGTTTTACTATCAGTTTGCACGATATCTAGTGTGACCTTCTCTTTGCATACAGTCAGTAACATTTCCAGTGATCTGGTGTTGATTCATCTAGTACTTTTGTGCCTCACTTACTCCAAGTTTCCTTCCATTGCGCTTCAGGTAGCTATCGCGAGGGGTAACCCTGGTGCTGCAACTCCAAATTACAGGAGAACTTTGCCACAGACAGACATTGGAGAGGAAGCGCACAATCTGACACTTGATTATCCGAATGTGCAGTTCATGTTCCGACATGTTGAAGATCTTTTACCAATCCCTAATGTAGCTAGTGGGATCAACTTGGATGTTTCAAAAGAACAAAACATGTCTGAACATGAAGAGATACTGGAAGGGCAAATCTCCAAATAGCTGCAGAAGCCAGAAGAAAAAACATGATTCTTCTTTAAGCATTTAAATTTCAGCGAGCTTATCGCGACATGATAGTTTCCTGAAGATAAAGAAATAGTGGAAGGGAAACCATTACAAATAGCTGCAGCCAGCAGTATGGTTGTCGTCTTAGTGGCCATTTGGCAAGCATTTCTTGTTTAAATGATTATATTAGTCTCTCAATTGTCGCATATTCCATGTGGAAGGCGATTTTTGCGTATTCTTGCAACCCTTGAAATGAAATGCCCTGTTGCCATATGGCTCGTAGAAGATAACTACAACTTTGGGTAATCCCCTTCATTTAGAAACTGAAATATAGCTTCTTGGATTTATTTTGTTTGTGTACCTTTTTGATAATCAAACAAGAAATTAGGCAGCCACTCACCTCCGGCTCAGAAGGGACACAAATATGTTACCAATTCATTCAATTGTTAGTTGTACTTTGACCTGGAAATGAGAGGAAAAGATGGATATGGACACCTTCGCCCAAATGGGATTGACTTAGATCCAATTCGGCCGACAAAAACGTTGGAGTTAGACCAATATCAAGACAAAGTTTGGCTTTTTAAGGTTTTAAAAAGTAGGATTATCTTATATATTAAGCAGCTTAGACGATAATAGATAATAAGAAGCAAATCATGGAAATTCTTATCTTTCAATCTCAAAGAGAGTGGCCAACGACACTATGAAACAAGACTTACTAGTGGTAAACAACGGTCAACATTACCCACAAGAAATTTTAATACAACTCCTTAAAAATTATTCCCAGATAACATTTCTTCTAAGTTCCAACCCTGAATTGACTGACTACACCTCATCTTGAAGGGCTCCTACTTCTTCTCCTCTTCCTCCTCCTCAAAAGCGGCCTCCGGAAAACTTCTGGAGATCCCAGTGGGAGTACCAAAGGTGATCTTCCCGGAGTTGGGATCCTGAATTGATATCTCACAAATAGTGACCCAAATGAAAAGCTCCTTACTTTTCACCCCAGTAAGCCTCTTCATCCGGCGATCCTCGACAAAAGCCGTGATGTCGGTATCATAGAATACGTTACGGCCGATGGCCCGGAATTTGTGCTCCTTACTCTTCTTCTGCTTCAGCCAAACGAACCCCGTGGTTTCATTGTAGCCCACTTCGACGATGTCGTCCAAAGGGAGCAAGCCCTTGGGGAGGTTGATTTTTGCGAGCAGCTCCTTGGATTTGGCCTTGCAGAGAACTGGGTCGGTGTATATCTCGGCGTTTTCACGGTTGCTTTCCACAAGTTGCTGCTGGGACGACATTACTTCCGGCGAATTGGAAAAGGCAATAACGTTTGGGCTTTTGGTTTGAGGGTTGCCGGCAAGTTAAATGTGAGTGTTGACGGGTACGTTGGGTGTTGGGTGTTGGGTGGGGGGTTTTTATTTATGATTCAGGAGTGGGCTGTGGACGCGTATCGCATTCTCAGTGTTTGCTTCGAATTACATAATTGCCCTTCATTTTGTATAAAATTGTTTTGGGTATCAATGCGACACCGACTCAACACCACCTAAATCCAATATTAAAATTGACATGTTCTTAAAATATAATTAATTTCTTTTACAAGTAATATGAATTTGATCTAAAAATTAAAACTCATATGCTCGTAAAAAATGATATTATTTTTATTTTAAAAATATAATTATATTTAAAACTAAAATAAAATAATTATCATGAGAGAAAGTATTTTAGCCATAAAAATAGTAAAATTTGAATGATGAGTTATATGGCAAATTTTTAAGTTATATTTCATGTATTGTTTAATTTTAAGAATCAGCGTACTCTTATGCATGTATTTTCATATTTTGAAAAATAATATATTTTAATATAATATTTGATATATTATAATATTATAATTAATATTTTTCAGTTACAAATTTGTAAGTTGTGGTTCACTATCAGTCCAAATCAAACGCTTCCCCAACTTTCTTTGCGGCGTAACGCATGTGATATGCATCCTTTAATTAATTAAACACTAAAATACTAACGTATTTTTCCATAAATAATTTATTATTATTATTTTGTTTTTTTCCAGAGGCATAAGCCTACAATTTACAAGGGTAGATAAGGTCGTTGAACAAGCCACTAATGTTCTATACACCCAACCCATTTTTTGGCCATATTCAAGGGTGATTTTAGTAATTAATACTCACGTTTTATTTTTTTAATACCGTTAGGTTGTGATATTTAAATATTAAATAAGTATTTAAGGTTAAATATGTTTTGTGTTAATTTCTCATTACATAAATAATAATAATTTATAATTTAAAAACTTAAAATATCTTAGGGGGGAAAAATGAATTTGTTCTAAATTTGAGAATTGGGATATTTCCAAAAAATGTAACATCTTTGTACCATTAACCTTTTGACAGCTTCAATGTCAAACGTACACGAAATCAAAATGAAAACTTGTAAACTTATGTTCACTTTCTCAATTCAATGTATCCAAATAAGAATTTATTATACTTTTTCTTCCCATAGTAATAATAATTTATTTGTTAAATTAAAATAATATAATAAATATAAATATTATTCAAAAAATTTATTATTATATTACAGTTATTTCAAAATAATCAGTTTTATTTTTAAAATTTTGTGAATAGTGAGAATAGTTCATTTAATATCAAATTTAGTTTTAAATATTTATTACTCGATAAATTCGCCACATTTAATCATAGTAACAATTGTTTTTTTTGACAAATAAGGACAAAAAATTTAGTTCTGAATTTTAACATTTACCACATATTTAATCATAGTAATAATTTCTTGAACATTAAATTATACTATATAAAAAACTATTTATGCACTTCTTCTCCCACCTCGTTAAGGTTATCTAATCTCATTCACGCGATCATTTGTAAACTATCTAACAATATAATTGTGACTTAATAATTGCATTAGAGGGAATCTAAATATTAATAATAATCACATCCAATTATCTAGTAAGTCAAAGGAGGAGTTGATGATCGATTTTTGGCTTTCTTTTGTTGCTTATAGAAATAAATTAAAGAGATATATTTGCTTTAATTTTCTGATTTTTTTTGTTAAAATATGTTTTCAACTCCTCAACAAGTTCAATTTTAATTATGTAAGCTATTCATATCATGTTCGAAACTAATAATGATCGTGAAGATGTAATTTCTTTTATAATATTAGATGGACAATGCTCCTCATATTTTTAAGATTATGAAAATGTTGATATGGAATAATAATTCATCTTTGGGGATTCTCTTAAAGCAGCTCCCATCTCCAACCCAAATCTTTATATTTTACAGTTTTATAAATATTACAGTATCAAAATCTCAATATTTTACAGTTTTACAATTAATTCATCTCAAACCCAAATCTCTATATTTTATAATTTTAATAATATTTTAAATATTTTCTTTTATTAAATATTTTATATTATTTTTATTATTGTATAAATATATTTAATTATCTTAAATCTTAATATATATTTTAAATATATATATAATAAATGAGATTAATAAATTAAATATAACATACTTTAAAAACACTTCACAATCACAATGTAATATTAATATATATTTTGTTTGTTGTTGTAGTAGTTTATTAATTTTAATTTTGAATGGTTTTGTTTTTAATCGTAATTTTATTGTGTATTTATTTTTTCGTTTAAAATACTTCACAATGTAATATTAATTAATAAATTATATTTTAATATTTTCAAATAAAAAATTATTTTAATAAATTTAATTAAAAATTAAAATAATTAAAATAACAAAAAATAAATAATAAATAACATGTGAGGAAAGAAAAATAAATGTAGAGAATGAGAAATATATATATATATATATATATGGATATATATATATGAGAAATATTAAAAATGCAATTGGCGTGTGGATGATGGTGTGTTTTGTTTGCATTTGGAAAGCAACCATGGTTAAGTTAAAAGCTTCATCACTGACGTACAATGGTTGCCAAAACTCAATAGGTTGATACTACCATGGTTCTTTTGCACATTTCCCCACTGACCTCTGCTCTTTTTTTTTTTTTTTTCACTTCCCCAGAAAATTATTTTTTCCTTCACAAAAAAAATTACTATAAATTAAATTTCAAAATTCATCCTCCCTTAATTATATCACAATATTTAAAAAAAAAAATTTCCTTTCACCTTTTCCTTCTTTAAAATTTTTTTTTTCCCAAAACATTCCAATTATCTCCCGCAAGTGTTTTATATTGTATTGAAACTTGGATGGAACAGCCTAAACTTAACGCACATTTTGTTCTCACTAATATTAATCATTTAAGATAATGCACAAATGATCAATTATTTGGTAACTATTTTTACTGAAATTATATACATATAACTATTATTACTATATTTATTATAAAGTGATGATAACAAATAATACATATTTTATAAATAAGGACAAAAAATTATTTTAAAATGTAAAAGACAAAAAAAATTAAGCAAGGTAATTGAATTTTCAGCACCAAAATTTGATAAAAGAATTCATAAGCTTAGGCAAATTGGAGTGAACATTTTCGATTTGGATGATCTCCTTTTGAGAAGATTCAGAATCTGTCTTTGTATAGCTTAAGAATTAAGTTGACATCTTCATTTGGGATTTCAATTTCAAAGGCTGATCAACTGACTAGCCAACAGTTACAACACATTCTGCATCAAACTTGTTCATGTCTTGCCTTGGTTAGGATGTTGCTGATCATTACAACCCCATTTAGAAACCCCATTTTATTACATCACAATTTCCTTCATTTTATACATTTCTGGGATTGCAAATTTAAGGGGCAGGCAACCTAAAAGCTTCTTCTGTGGTGTTCTTGGCACAAAATCATGATGGAAACATAATAGAAATGATAGTTTCCAAGACTCAAAATTTTACCATTTTATAAGCACCTTCCATTCCACCATTGTTTGAAAGGCAGGCTTTGGAAAGCAGTTTCACCAAGAAATGAGGTTTCACTTGTGTCGCCCCCCCCCCCCCCCCCCCCCCCCCCCCCCCCCCCCTCCCCCCTCCCCCCAAGGCACCTTTGGCAGTGTCAACTGCATTCTCCTTTTGGAGTCAGAAGCTCACCAGAAATGAGTCCAAAATAATCTACACCACAAAAATTGTATCCCTCCTAACTATCAAGTATCCAAATGAAAAACTTTTATGGTGATTTTCTAACCCAAAAACTTTTACAGACACTTGTGTTCTGGTCTTTGCAATTAATACATTTGATGGTGTGATACATTTATGTCTGCTTTTTAGGATGAGCAATCGTGAGGAGAATAATCTCATCTGTCCCAGTCAATTAGCAAAAGGAAAGGGCTTGAGAGCACCACGCAGTGGCTCAGCAGCAACAAATCCAAGTATCCAATGCTGCCACAGAATATGAATAAGAATTCTTCTGGAAATGGTCCGAACAATCGCAAGCGGGCTATGGGTCGGTCAGAGGCCACAAAAAGGAGACCAACCTTGTTTCTCCAGTGATGAAGTTCAGATACCATCCGAATGGTGTTCTCATTCGGATTTTGGTTCCAGATTGGCTTCTAATGGAACCAGTATTTCTCTCCTCTCTAAAGGGTCACCAATTGGAAACCAGAGTATGAAAATTAAACACGAAACTGTTGCATCCCCTGCTAGGTTTTCAGAAAGTGAAGAATCTGGTGCCGGTGATAATCGATTGAAAGAGAAAGGAGGATGCAATGGTGAATTAGAGGAAAAAGTTATTAATGATGTTCAGAGTGTTGGAAATCTGCCAATGCTTTTGAAGAAAAATAAGTTTTTTTTTTGGTTAAGATGGAATTGGGTGATGGTACACGGAAACAAGGGGCTCCTCATTTTCTAGGGGCAAGCATGTCACCTGTGAGATAGAAGTCGGATGGTACACCCACAGCTAAGCCACTACGAAATATGACGTCTGGCTCCGATAAGAATGTGAGGTGCTGGAATGAACTTGTTTTCCTTGTATGTGACTGATGTTTTACTGTTTCTTTTCCTAGTTTTCTTTCTCTTATAAATTTATCCATTGTTTGGACAGTAACTCTGGCCGTCCTTTGAAGAAGGTAACTGATTGCAAGGGCTTTTCTCGTCTAGGGCATACTATGAGTGGTGGTTCAACGGATTTTACTGGTAGGCATTTGTAACTTCACTCTCTTCCTGTGAGTATTGCTTACTTTTCTGGGTGTAGGCTGTAGATGTACGGGTTTGTTAGAATACCTCTACCCAAACAAAGAGGGCGTGTGTCTCTTGGTTTCGTTACATATGGACAATTGTCACTGATTTTAAATTAATCTTAGCCAAACTAGCATCATGCAGTTTCTTGTTCTGCTTTTTGGCTCAACTAGGTACAGGTAACTAAATACAATACGTAATGTACCAGATGTGAATGTGTTCTTCTGAAAGCTTTCTGGCATTGCATTTATGAATGTTATCAAATGCTTAAATGTGTAAAGTAATTGACTCTTAAGAGTATTGTTTTAAGACGTTTATGTAGCTGGGGAAAACGGGGAAGGGTGCTGGAGGGAACATTCCAATGATATATGTTTACAGTAGGTCTTCCTTATTTGTTTTTATGTTTGCATAACTGTTATATTTCTGATGTTTTAGGGGAATCTGATGATGACCGTGAAGAGCTGTTGACGTGTGCAAGTCTTGCTTACAATTCTAATGGTACATCAAAATTTTTCTTCCCTTCAATATGGTTATTTTGTGCCATGTTTATCATCTAATACTGTTTTCAAACAACAGTCGATGCATGCCCAAGTGCATTTTGGAAGAAAGTGGAGGGACTATTTACATCTATCAGCTCAGAGGGAAAGTCCTACTTATCGCAGCAGGTTGCAGCAAAATCAATCAACAAAATTTATTTTTCATGTTATTTATATTTATGAACCTTTTTTCGTCAGCGTAAATAATATCTATATACTTTTTGATAGCAGCTATAACAGGCACAGGAAATGCAAGAAAGGCTCTCTCAGACATTTGGGCATCGGACCTCTATGCAGGTATTAATTGAGAACAGAAACCTACTGCTTTCTAGTGGCAGGCCTTGTATATGAGACTTATTCATTTGGAAAAGTTTTTTCTCCTTACTTAGCACCTAAGCAGGCTGGTTTTGGTGAACAAGCTGCTCTGATCTGCTTGATTTGAAACCTGTTGAGCATTAAACTGAAATAAATCATGAACATTAATTAGATGGATAGTTGTTCAATTTCGCTTCGTGATGCTTTTTGGCTTGTTGTAAGCTTGCAATCAAATATCATATCATAGCTGTTGATATGAGACAGCTTTGAACTTGAGATTTTAATAGAAGCTTCAAATCAATTTGGTTATTTAATGAATGAAATGGTTTAGAAAGTAGTTAGAGGCTTGAGAAAGTTTAAGCCTTGATCCAGAAATAAAGGCTTAATTTACCTGAGCGTAGCTACCTTTGTTGTAAACCAATGACTAACAGGAAAGGTAAAGGTTAAGGCGATTCCATGAATTAGTGAATGATGGCTGTTAGAGCTTGAAATGCCTGAATATTGGTTTTCTTCTTGTTGGTCTAATTTACTGAACTGAGTTGAGTTTCTTGTCTTTAAACCATGGCCCTCTTATGTGTCGGCAGCTAATTCTTATCGGTATTTTAGGGACTTTTCGCCAAGCTGGATGTTTCTGACTTGTGAGGATTCTTTTGGTTAAATTATGTAACTGAAAGTCAGGATCAAAATACTTTTCAGTGCTGATCTTGAGACTTTGGGATATGAATATTTGTTTAGTTATACATATTGGTTTGGTGATCAGGGGTGATTAGCATGCTTAAAAACTTGGGGATACTTGGTCAGTTTTGGACAGTCATCCGGAACACCAGATCCAGTACCTTTATCAAGTCTTGCAGCAAAAGCTCTTATATTTGACCAGGCATTCAATGATGATCTACAGTTGAACTCGAGACGAACTATTGGAATCTGCAGGAGAAGTATTTGCAAACGTGGCTTCGGGTTTACTGAAGGTGCGCGTAAATCATACTTATCCCTTATCAGAGGCTGCCCAAGTTCATGTTGATCTCCAAAGTCAGAAAGGCATCTGGTTCAGTGATTCTTATTCCAAACAGTGTTGATCAGTGAGTGCATTGCAGTGTTGTATTCAATGGATACACGTGAAACTCACTACATTTCCAGTCTACTTATTATGTCTGGTGTGTGGATAACAATCTTGTTATGGAGCAGGAAGAATGGAATAAACGAATATGGAAATGTTTCAGTTCATGGCTTTGTTTTCATTCAGAACTTTGCTTAAATGTTTGTTCATATAACTGGTATTGGTGTAGTGGAAGTGCCAAAAAAAAAAAAAAAAAAAAGCAAGTGCCAATTGTTAAGGTTTTTGATGAATCAGCCATAAAATCAAAAGCTGATAAGATATAAAATCTCATTCATATTTATGATCTCACGGGGAAATTAATAATGTTTTTCTGGGATTTCTTTTTTCTTTCAATATTATCCCAACAGGTCATGGTTTACTTTTAGCCCTTTTTTTTTTTTTTTTTGAATGATTAGCCCATTTATTTAAACAACTACTACTCCAGATAAATTTGAAAATAATATTTTTTTTTTTCAAAAACAAAATAATAAAATTATGTCGACTGTAGATGTGGTAGCTAAAAATAGACATATAACAACTTATTGGGAATATTTTTATTACTTCCCATGTCACAAAAGAAATATAATAATTTTTATATTCATAAAATATAATAAATTGATTAAGTTTGGTCTCTTTTAGTATTAAAAAAATATATAGTAATTTCTTTTGTTTGTTTTTAATATTTCAAATAAAATATTTTTTTATTAATATTATTATCAAGTTTGCGTGCAAGACTCAAGTTGCCCTTTAATTCAAATAATCTTATATATTAAATTTTTTATCTCATAATAATAATCTAATTTTTATAATATTAAAATGATGAAATTTGAATCCTCCCCAACCGGATCTTCTGTGACACATTTGTGTGACACTCTCTATGACACTACCTAAAATTTTGACAAGTGTCTCTTTAGCTTAACATACTTAACTCCAGTTAATTAAAATTATTAGTATTCTTTTAATAAAACAGTGAGTAGTAAAAAATATTTCTTTTTCCACTCATCTTCTTCCTCTATCACGTTAGGGATTTTTTTCCCGTTTCTATCGCACTCTTTTCCCTTCGATCAATCCCTTCCCTCTTACTAAGCGTCTCACAAATATTGAATTCCTTAATCAAAATTTGAACTCATTGAAATCATCAATAAACTTCAAGAATTTCGTCCAAGAGATGCTGCTCCGTTGCTGACTTTGAAATTCTTGATAGACAACAAAAAGAGCTAGAGGTTAAAAATATCTGTAGTTTTTAGCTTTTAAGTCCTTTCAAGAAACACCCCATTGTCAAGCCATGACTTCAAAGTATCAGAAACCTTATATTCTGATCATCATTTCTCTGTTGTTGCTGTTTTTGAGTAACAGATCATCAGCAGATTCCTCGGCTAAAATAAGTCGAATATATCCGTTTAACTACTCTGCTACCATCAACTCTTGTACTTCTTTCCTACCAGTACAATGGCCTAACAGAAGAACATATTACTGCCTATTACTCTGTTAATACATAACAAAGCCAGCCCATCAACTATGCCAACAGGGTTGACTCCCTTGTAAAAGTGCCTTGTTCTTGCCAAAATGTCAATGACACCATCGGATATTTCCACAACACTGTCTACAATTTACAACCCAATGATACATTCACAAATGTTTCAAATGATTACTTCAGTGGGCAGGCCTGGAAAGTTGGTGGGGAAGAAGATAGCTTGCTCAGAAGTCGATGCCAGCATACATCTCCTAATGTGGTTGTGTAGAAAGTGACTCTGAGGTTGTGGTGACTTATACCCTTCAAAATACAGATACCTTGAATGCAATTGCTGAATTACTATCTTTCTCTGTGGATAGCATAGTGAAGATGAATCCTTCTTAAGAGAAGGAAATTTCAGAAAAATAAGTTCAAGAATTCGCATATTTCATCTAAAGCCATGGTTAGCAACAGATCTTTATTTGTGAAAATGAATTTCAAGAATCCACAAAACTACGAAGGTGATATAACTATAGGAGCTCACTTAGACAGCTTCAAGACTGAATTCATTTTTTCTATTAACAAACAACCTGCAGATTCTACAATGATAAACTAACTCTCTTGGAATTTCTTGAATTTACAAATTTCACATACATTGAATCAGAAAAGCCAATGGTATACGCTCTAGAATTTACAAATTTCATTTTTTCTATTTACAAATTATGAAATGTGGGATCTTTAATATATAATGAATCATGTTTGAACTACCATTTGAAAACGATTGAATTTTAAAATTATTTATTTTGTGTATTTTTTTTTTTGAAGCTATTTTGTGTAATTAATTCGATTGAAATGGTTTTGATTATCGGTAATATTTATTAATATTAATATTTTGATATCATGATCCGTTTCCAAAAGAAGAGCGCAGGCTGAAATTAAAAGTGAATCAAACGGCCCAAATTTTAGGGATAGGGGTATATTAGTAAACATATTAGAAAGGGGGACCATGACGCGTGGCAGCGACAAACGCTTAACAAACCATTCGCTGCCTCCGTTAAAAAACAAAAATGTCTGGGTTTGTTTGTACTCCACTCCATTGCCAACCCTCCGAAATATATACTGCTCACATTTCCTTTCTTCATTCCCACACAAACACACACACACACACAGTCTCTTCTTCAAGTTTTAGAAATGGATCTTCATCTCTGATTCAAATAAAGGTTGTTGTTTTTGCTAGCAGAATTTGTGGGGATGATTTGGTTTCATTTGTGATATTCATATGAAGCTTTTCCGTCAATATTTTCCTTTCTAGTTCCGATAGCAGTCGAAACTTTTAAAGGTACACATAGCTTTTGTTTTGTTCTAGTTCAGACACTTTTCCATTTTTACGTAAGGAAACCCTAGCTCAGTAATGCATTATCATCCCCCTACTTTTACTTTTTACAATATTTTTCCATTTTCCTGCAGATTCATATATCTGCTACTACTAGACAGAGGCCGGCAAACAATCTTCTTCTGATCTTTATTTACAGACACTTTTCCATCGTTTGGTAAGGAAACCTAGCTCATTAATGCATTATCATCCCCCTACTTTCTAAGTTTCTACTTTTTTTTCCGGCAGATTTACATTTTTCCAGAATTTCTTTTCTATCATTTTTGCTTTTGTGAGTGTGTTGAAGTTTATTTCCGAGGTGATTCTTCATGTGTGTGAGTGTGTGTGTTTTTGGGAGTATATCCAACTGCAATCGATCCATCCCCAGTACTGGCAAAGCACTGAAAATTAGTCCCTCTTGAAAACTGATGTCCTTGAGTCCAATTCAGCGCATATCCCACCTACATAACCTGTTATCATCCAAGCCCAAAGAAGGTAGAACCAGTGGGATCCATTTGAGCGCCTTTGTTGTCAACAAGTTCAGGAGTCCTACAAAAGTATCTTCAGCATCCTCCCACATTGAATCATCAGCCTTTTCGGGTTTCGCCCAGCCTATGAAATCCTTCCCATAAACCTTAACCTTATTCTCGTCCGTACGTATTTTCAAACAAATAGTCTTGAAACTTGCGGAAGAAATGTGTTACTCTTCTTCACTGAAAAACTTGGCGGCCCAAACCCCATTAGCCACCGCTTCTGATCCTTAATAGCCTTCAGTTGAATATTTTGATCAATCTTAACCCGGATTTTCCACCTGATTTTCAAAACCCACCAAGAATTCTCCTCGTTTTCAGCTTCTTCTTCATCGTCTGACTCATTGAGGCTCTGGGTTTTGACAAAGGATAGTAAGTAGCACATTTCTCAGCCACAACCCATTTGGAATTAGCGTTCAGACCACCAACATGGAGGAAGAGTTTGACGGCGTTCTTTGGAAATGTTTCGGATTTGTTGCACTTGAGCTTGAGTGCTTTGAGCTTCGACTCAACTTGCTCCAAAGAAGACGGCGAATCAGGGGTTTTGGAGCCAAGCGGCGACGGCGTCGCTCTTGCATCTACAAATCTGCCTTCTTCCTCGCGTTGAACTTCTGGGCTTTGGGAATCGGAATCTGAGTCGGCATCTGATAGATCCAGGTCTTCACGACTGTGATTGGCACCCATTTCTCTCACAAAACACTATATTCCGATAATTTGTTTCGCGTGATAGGTGGCGCGGTCTCCCGTCGGTAGTTTTCGGGGGATTTGAGGAGCCTAACTTTAGAAGTATCCGCTGAAATTCACATGGCTTCTTTTCGAATGAAAGCTTGCAAATGATTGGTGTAGTGCTCACTCGTAAATGCTTGATGTCAGTCTTAGAGGAAAGAAGTTTTAGTCGTCGACCAGATTAACTGGGAACCCATCGTATGCCTTGGCTAAATAATCCTCTCATTCGTTTAGAAAGGCTATAAAGGTGGGAGAATTTAAGTTTCTGATCTCAAATAGTAATCCTGGCAATTCTTCTCTATTTTTTTCCGTAATAAAATTTGAAACGACCATTTTAACTCCCGTGGCCCGTAAGAGTAAGGGTCGTAGCGAGAGGACTAGTAACCTCAAGCCTTACCTTACTGTTGCAAGTCTTTTCTTGCGCATGTTTGCTTTATTGTTCTCAGATGCTACATAACGGCTCTTTAACACATCTCCCTGTATGCTATGCTGCGAACCGTTCTTAGTACGAATCCCCTGCTAGTATACCTTCATTTCGTACTGATCGTCTTTCCTTGATGACTCGGATCAATGAGACAAGGAGTTAGTAAGAGCTGTAGTTAGGGCCTTTGCCAAAGGAATGGTACCCATCTAAGCGAGTAAATCCCAGTAGAGGAAGATCTGCCCTAGGGAATGGAATCTCTTTCCTTAGTAGTTAGCAGCCTCTTTTACTCTGAGCAGAAAAGGTAGCGGTTATGATATAAAAGTGGAGATTTATTGTCGTTATGGATTATGATATAATGATTTGGATTATGATATATATATATATATTATATGTACATTATATATAACATCTTATTGGCTTTACCTTTCGACTGCTCCATCAAGATCTTAATGGTTTTACATTGGAAAGATGATCTATTGCTGTATTTGTTATCTACACTTAAAGTTTCAGGGTTAGTTAAAGAAGTGGGATGGTTTTCTACTGCTCTATTTGTCTAGGAGATTTTATTAGCTGATTCATCCCTTGAATCTTGCCTTTCGATTCCTCTGGGTGGTGAATATTTGCAAAAGAATCTGTCTTTGTGGAGGGCAACATGATGTTGATTTGGGGGTTTTTCCAGTTGTACTATTATTTATATATATAAAATATTCATTTCATTTAGCGAGCAGAGCACACCCGCATGGCTGAAAGCATGCATAAGGCGAAAGGCGCATCCTCTTTTTCTCCTTTGCTCCTTTGTTCTTTCTTCTTGTTGTAGTTGTTGTTTTCTCAAGGTGAAGAAGGCCTTTGTCACGGGTATGGAGCCACCTCCTTCGCACGGCATGTCCTACTTCCTGGTTGAAATAGGGGGCGTAATGTAATCTACGCTCAGAGCAATAGTTCTTTCGGTAGAGTCTTTTAGTTCACGCCGAACTTTTATCAATTATAGTCGTCTTGTTAGTAGTCACTCTTCGTGTTGTTAGTAGTCAACTCTTCGTGTTGAGCTTTCTAGAAATCCCCTAAGGCAAAACTCTCTAACCTGATTGTGGAAGTCCACTCAACCTCATAGTTACCGTTTCTATGATCATCTATGTTAATTCAAACAGTAAAAACGACCAAATGAGTTTTATAGAAAATGTAAAAATGCACTATTTGAGTTTTCCTTTTCATTTCATTTATGTGATTTCACTCTTGATAATATTTACAGGTAAAAGACATGATTTTTCGATGTCTGATTTCTCAAATTTCCCCAACCCGCCCCGCCGGATACTACAAAGCGGTAAGTAATTCTTTTATTTTTAAATAAAATAATAATAATATTATATTACTTTTATCTAAAAATAATAATCTAATTTTTTATATTTATTTAGTTCACTAAATTATAATAAATAGAGTTTATAAATTTAGTTACTAATATTTTTATATTTGATCCAACTAAAAAATTAGCTGCTTGCGAGGATGTATTCTCATAAGTATCCAAGATTTGAGGTATGATTAATTTTTAACTATTTATATTTTGTAATTTAAATTATAAAATTTTTATTTAAATATTTTGTAATTTATTAAATTATTAATTAATTTTATATTACAGAATTATTTTTCATGGGAACATTTGGGAGTCCAAGCCTTGATAAGAGATCAAAAAGGTAACTTAATTTAATTAAATATAATATATTTGAAATTTTTATTGAACTCATTTTACCATTAATTAAAATAAATCTAAGTTAATAAATTGTATAGCTTTTAATATTTGTAATTTCTTTTTCAGAGGTTCCTTCATGCACCATCCATTCAATCCTGACCTGCATGGAATTAGGATTGAAGCTTCAAGGGGTTAACGATATTTATCTTCGTGAAAATGAGATGGAAGAAGATATTGTAAGGACCATCATCAAATTTGGACCACGCAGGGGTCATATGTTTTACAATGTGTATCAAACAGCCTCTTTTATGTTTGAATTGGGCGTACCATTTAGACGGGTACTATCAGCAGAAACTGAGGTAAATTTATTTTAATTAAAAATTTTAATTATGATTTATTTTAATTTAAAAAATTTAATAATAATTATAATTGTAATTTTTTTTTTCAATAACAGGGGATATGTTATATCCAAAAATTATGGCGCTATCGCCATCACCGTCCATATACTGCTGCTCATCTCCTATCTATTATCAAGAAACAACCCGTGGTAATCGCATTATTTGGTGGGGCAAATTTTGATAATCCTGCAGAAGTAAGTATAACTATTACAAAATTATAAAATATTTTATTAATACAATAATATTAATTAATTTTAATGTATGAATGAATGTAGATGGGACATTGTGTTGTAGCCATTGGATGGCAGAAAACCCATTGTGGTTTATACATTGAGTGCCACAATTCTTGGGGGGAAGAATTTGCCAAGTTGTGGATTGATTTCCATAAATGTGTGAACAGATATCGGATGGTTATTCCCCTCATGTAAGTTTGTATTATTTTAATTATAAATTTCATTAATATTATAATATTTAATTATATTAATAGTATGCTTCAAAAAATTATATTATTAGTATATAATTCTTTAAATTTATAGGAATCATTACCATTACCCGATTTATGGTAGACCTACGAGGGATTTGGAATCCCGTTTTTGGGAAATTAGACAACCTCTGGGCAGCAGACCACTCTTTCAGGTAAATATGTGCGATCCGTTTCCTTTATTAAATTTCTGGTGGTTTTTTCTTTGGTCTTCATTAAGCACACTGGTGTCATCGGTGCTTTATCTTAAGCTTGATTGCTGTGAATTGGTTGGAATCCACTTTTCTCCTGCTTTGTTGTGGTTATTGCTGTCATCCTTGATATTAAGCATGTCTGATGACCATTTATACAATGCTTCAGCCAAAGAAGGATGAACGATTGAGAATTAAGTCAAAACTGCTCATAACTGCTCTGGTAGAGAAATTGATTACTATACATTGGTAGAGAAAGGGTATTATTAGTTACCGTCTCAGTTTTAAATATTATGGCTTTAATTTTGATAAAATTAGGAGCAAAAAGAGAGGAGTTTTTTCATCCAAATGGGATGATAGAGGTAACAATTGGGGCGGTAACAAGTAAAATTTTGAAGAAATTGTGAATCATGAAAGAATTAAGTGGAAAATTTTCTGATGCGATTCTTTTTTTGCTTCTTGCTTATTTAATTTGATGAGTTACCATGCGTGACTTTTTCAAATGATCAGTTAATTACATGACCTGGTAAGAGATCATGTTTTTGAACATAGAAATAAGAAAGCGCCTCTTATTCTGGTAAAATCTAGGCTGCCATTCCTATTATTATACCACCCGACACTCATAGTTACAGCTTAACTCTATTATTTCAGTGAGCTGCATTTTTAAACGTTTCAAGTTTCAACACAGCCAGAATTTTCCATCCACAGTTAAATGCAACTTTACGTTAAGGCCATTAACAATGCGGACAAGTCTGATTTCAGAGCCTAGAATGCTCATTGTTTTTGGATTTATATGACCAGATGGATTTGGATTTGTAAATACTGACTATAAATGAAATCAAAATCACATTTAAAATGCTTATGTACTATTTAAGCTACACACTTTCAAGACTGTGGTTTCATTATTCTGTTAATGTAGGCTTCCAATTTTCATGCCTCAAACACATATCATGTAGTAAACAAAGCGAAACAACAAAATGCCATCAGCGCACCATATACTTTATAATAAATAAAAGTGAATGCGCTGATGGATTCTTAGTATAATTTCTTATTGTTCTTATTCCCTTTTAACATGTATATGCGTTCGTGTATGTATATGTGGCTTTTTCTTGCACTAAGATTCTTGAATTTTAGGGTATACAATATATTTGGCAAAGTTAATGAATGCTTCAAAGACTTGCGAGCAGCACAAGCATTAACTAAAACCCCACCTTTTAAACAACTCCAAAATAAAAATCTTTGTTAGAAGAACTAAGACCTTTATATGATATTAACTGAATGCTGACACACTAATTAAGTTTAGTTGAACCTTGGTCCAACACCATCAAAGAATTAATAAGCTTGACCTTGTAGTTTTGACCTTTGGTTTTTTCTTTGGCTTGGGCGTTGTGGACGAAATGAATAAGATCCTGTAGCATCTTCTTGGTCCTGGACCTTGTCGGTGGACCACTCACACTGTCAAATAAGTTTGATCAATTTCTTTGGGACTTGATCTGGATTGCTTGATCAGCCATGCTTCGTTCACCTTGGACTTGGGGTCCTTCATTAGCTTCTTATAATGTTTGTGAGATGGTCTCCGTAAGAGTTGTAACTGAAAATCTTACTGATAAAGAATGGAAAGATAGTGTCAGGTTATTGAGGTTCATTCCACGTGGGCACATGGATGGGACAAGATGCTAAATATAAATGTGAGGGGAAGGCTCACCTGTTTTGGGGCTGAGAGTTCTTGATAGTATCTCAAGGATGGAGGTTATATATGCTTGTAGAATTTAACAAAGAAAGATGAGTAATATTGAAACAAGTATTCACAGCTCTGAGCTCTTTTCTGCAGCCTGAGGACTGGGATGATGAAGAAGATGGTGAGTGGACTACCCCAACCATTCCAAACCCTGAATACAAGGGTCCATGGAAGGCTAAAGTATGTTGAGTCTGAATTTTAAATTTTATTGCATTCGCCCATTGTTGACTCTGAATTCTCATAAGCATCTTTTGATTTCCAGAAAATCAAGAATCCCAATTACAGTGGAAAATGGAAGGCACCTATGATTGATAACCCAGGTTTATTCTCATCTTTTTCCACTTTTGCTAGTTTTAAACAGAGTAATTTAAAGTTTTGGTGAAAATGGTTGTTGCTTTTCTTTGCAGACTTCAAAGATGACTCAGATCTGTATGTATTCCCTAATTTGAAGTATGTCGGAATTGAACTATGGCAGGTAAATTTTCTTTCATAATTGTTCTGCTTCGTCTGTATAAATTTTGTGAACTGAGCTATCGACTGATGGGGATTCTATATCTTAAGGTGAAATCTGGAACACTAATTGACAATTTATTAATAACCGATGACCCTGACTATGCAAAGAAGTTGGCTGAAGACACATGGGGCAAGCAGAAGGATGTATGTAGCATTCCTTTAGAAGTTTTTAAATTTGCATGAAAAGAGGTTGATATGTTTGTACCTGCTTATTATTAACATATAATGATGGTCATATCTCAGGCTGAAAAGGCTGCATTTGATGAGGCAGAAAATAAGAGAGAGAAAGAGGTATAATTTCGTTAGCTTCTTCTTATTGAATCATTTAAACCTGAAATGTTTCTGATTTACATTATACTTCCAAGACCCGATGACCCATTTATCAGATAATTAATTGAGTAGTGCAATGTAAATTTCTGATTTACACTTGTCAATCCCATTTGCTCTTATTTTAGGAGGCAAAGGCTGACCCTGTTGATTCTGATGTAAGTCTCTGAATTTTAAAAGCTTTCAAAATTGAACGGGGCTTTCTCTTCGCAACAAACATTTTCTCATATTTATGCAACCTTGTTATGTAGGCTGAGGAGGACGATGATGATGACAGCGATGCTGACGCCAAACAAGACATCAACGAAGATATCCGGAATGATGATGATCGTGATGTTGATGTCAAAGTAAGAATTTGTCTCCACGGCGCAGATTATTGAAGGCACATTGATTTTATATGTTCTCTCAAATTCGTTTTTCTAACCTCTTTCCTTTTTACCCCACTTATGCAGGACCAACTGTAGAAAAATCCATTTGTTCCATGGTAGGCACAACAAGATGAGCTTTTTGGGCGATTGACCAGTCAAAAATTTTCCTCTTTTCTTATTAGTTAGTAGCTGCAGATTTTGGCATAAGAAAAAGTTGTGGCTGCATCAGGAATTTGATGTTCTCTACAGTTTCTGTATTCTCATGTTGATCAGCCATTAGAACGAAACGAAAACATGAATATCCCAGATTTGAAAAACATTCCCCAGTTGACATATTTGTTCGTTCTGGCTTGTTTTGTAGATTTTAAGGTCTTGCTTCAATACTCTAAGCTAAAAGTCCACTGTCTCAATTGTAGACTGAATGATTCAGTTTAAAATTTTCGACGTGAACGTGCATCGTCCGGTTCGCATTTAAGGGTTTGCGGAACATCTTTTTAACTAAAAACTTCCTTCTTTTCAACTATGGAAATGAGCTTTTTTTTTTTTTTTTTTTTCAAACAGATCCTTAGCTCAGTAGGCTGAGGAGCCGAACGGCAGAAGCCTTTGATCTAAAATTTTACAAATTACAAGGGATTTAGTTTCTACAATATTGAGCACGATCAGTTTGGATAGAATTGACTTGTACTGATCGACGTAGTCAATTCGGTCCTAGTATTCCGTCTCTCAATCCCGAGATTGGGACGGGCGTGAGGGTTGGGTGTCGTATACTTTGATTTGCCAAAGAGTGAGGTCAATTGAGGCCAATACCTCGGTAAGTTGGGTATGCGGTGTTTAGCTTCTTGCGTGCCGTTGCTGGTCGGAGGAATCCACGTACCGGTTCGCCGGGTTGATGGTGCTCCCGAGATGAGCTCGTAAGGTTATTATACTAAACCTGGCCAGTGAACTTTATGTTCGGTATAATAAAAGGTCGAGTGGTACTAATCTCGGAAACCAAGAAGTCGGTGAATTAATTTGTCAGTAAATTGATAAATCGACGAGCACTAGATCTTTAATGTGGGGAGATAGAAGAAATAATAATGGCGCGATGTAAAGTCGTTTTCGAGCGGTAGTTCCATAATTGGTCCGTTAGTGGTACGACCGATAATGCGTTTGACTAATCGACAAGGTAAATTAATTAATCCGAAGGGTTTAATTAATATTTAATCGACGAAGTGAATTTAGAAATTAATTCTATTTTGAATTAATTAATTCTAAGGGTTCGATTAAATTAAATTAACAAAGTGGATTAAATAAATTAATTTAAAATGGTCGATTGGAGTTGATTAGTCGGGAAGACTTAGCGGTCAACGAAAGTCAAATTTAAAGGCCTAACTCGAGAGCCCATTAGGTCTCCAATCGAGCTTCTATAAATAGAAAGCTTTAGCCCTAAGAAATTAGAATTGTGGCTTGAAAGACAAGAAATTGTCTTGCTAAGAAAGAAAGGGGTTAGAGAGAGATTCAAGCAAAAGATTAAATCTTTTGAATCTTTCTCGGAGTCACCCAGGTCTATCTTTCTCCCGAACAACTCTCCGACCAAAAGGGTTCCATTTTAATAGTTGCTGATCCTCATTCCGCTGTGTTTTTTCGTGGGTTTTCTGGCGGAAATACTGCTGTATAATTTTTGGGCTGCTGCAGTTTTTAATCCTGGCTGGACTGTTGAGTTTGGTGTGATGATCCGATTATTCTTCACGTATTGATCTTCCACATTATTGTTGAGTGATCCGTGGAAATAATTGTCCAGATCTCGACTAAAACTCCAGGTCGGTTGGTGCTTTTCGGACGGTTGTGCAGCAGCTGGTCGGTGCAGTTTCGCTAGAAGATTCACGGCGGTTGTTGGTCTTATTAAGCAGCTAGTATTCTGGTTTATTTGGACCGTGTTCATAGGGTCGTTTGTTTTATTAAGCAGCCAGCACCCAGGTTTAATTGGACCGTGTTCATAGTATTAATTGGACCCAGTTTTTGGTTGATATTTGGAGAATTTTCGGGCAGCCCTTTTGGTAATTCTCATGGGTTTAGTTAGCAAATCCCGATAGATTATTGCCCACCCAATATTCGGGATTTCTACGGAGAATCGATTGGATTTCTTGTGGAAATCGCAACTAAGAAAAGAGGGTTTTCTTTAAGCGAGGGACTTCGCTACAAAAGGTATAATCTTTAAGTTCCGCTTTAATTAAAGATTTAATTTTTTGTGTCCCGATTAATAAATTAAATAAGTATAAGCCTAGATCCGTTCATGGGTAAACTAATTTGAGCCTGAACTTGGTCGAAAGCTTCCGATTCTGGAATGCATAGCACGAAAGTGAGGTTTTCGATTTAGCCGGGGCTTGTTCAGTTTTCCTTCAAATTGGTATCAGAGCGTTGGTTTCGGTCTTATACTTGTTTGATTTATTACACGGCTTTATTTTGGCATTAGTATTTTTGTCGAAATGTTTAAACAGGTGGTTATTGGTTTCCCGGCTATTATGGTAGAAATTTAATTTTCATTCATAAACCCCGGGACATGTCCGGACTCGTTTTATTTTTGAATGGAAATTTCTGTAATAGTAATAACCACGAGCTGGAAGCCGTGTAGGATTAGAAAAATCTTGTAGTAGGATTTGATCTAATCATGTCGTCTTTAAATTCCTAGAAAACGCCTTTGTATATAGGAATTTTTGTACTATGACGAAGACGTTATTTTGGGTAACTTATATTCGCGAGTTTTGGTTTATTGTAATTTTGGGTGATTCCTAATTACGGAACAAACCGAGAAAACCCGGGCGAATCGAGAGGAATCCAAATAACGAGTGGGAGCGACACGACGGGAAGTGTCACCGAGGCGTCGAGGAATCAACGATAGAGAAGGCCATAATAGTCGGGAAATTTTATTTTATTTAATTTCCCGTATTTATGATTTTTTCGTTGATTCTGTGATTTTCGTTTTATTTTGCATGAACGAAATTCAAACCAAAAGTTTTTTCAAAAAGGTAATGTGCAATTAACTAAGGTAGATTATTCGCATATTAAAACTCCAACGGTTTTATGGGTGCGAATATCCATAGTTAAGATATTGCATGTTAAAACGTAAAAATCCTCAAACTTAATTACATTCGCAAGTTTTGGTTTAATCGTAATTTTGGGTGATTCCTAATTACGTGGGGTTTTTGTTTATCGTAATTTTGGGTAATTCCTAATTACGTAGAAAACCGAGAAAACCCGGATTTTGGTTTATCGTAATTTTTGGGTGATTCCTAATTACGTAGAAAACCGAAATGGAAAACCGAGAAAACTAGGGCGAATTGAAATTATTTTAAAAATCTAAGTGGGAGCGGGTTGGTTAATAGCCCCATGGCCTCCATTACGGGTTCATTGGTGATGTGGTTAAACGGCTTCCCTACGGATGAGTTTTCAATCACAGATATCGCTGGAATGAATTTCTAAAGGGATGACTATAGTGCGTTTAATTGGGAAAAGTTGCGACACCCTCGCTACCGAGGCGCATTAGTACCCTAAGTAACAACAGACTATAGATATCAGATCAAGAATATAAAAGAAATCATACAATAGAACTAAAACATACTTAACAAGGGAGATCACATCATGATTGTATAGACATCATATCAGAGAATACTAGACATCAAATCAACAGACTATAGATATCAGATCAAGAATATAAAAGAAATCATACATTAGAACTAAAACATACTTAACAATAGAGATCAGATCAGGATTATATAGACATCAGATCAGCAAATACTTGACATCAGATCAACAGTACAACAAAAATGTCCATAATATGTATCATAATATCTAAAATTATTTAATTATAAAATAAATAAAATGATAATTTAAAAATATTTTTTTATAAATTCAAAAATATTAAAAAAATACTGAATTGTTTAAAAAAAATGGACTGAAAAAAGTCTCAAGGAGGAAGACAAAAAATAAAATAAAAAATAGCAAAAAATAACAAAAGAAATGAAGGTACTGTAGTATTTTTTTTAAAAAAATACTTTTTTTTAAAAAAAATACTTAACAACGGAGATCAGATCAGGATTATATAGACATCAGATCCGGGAATACTAGACATCAGATCAACAGACCATAGATATCAGATCAAGAATATAAAAAAAAAAATCATACACTAGAATTAAAACATAATTAAAAAGGGAGATCAGATCAGGATTATATAGACATCAGATCAGCAAATACTTGACATCAATACAAGGTCAAATACTGCCTCAGCCTGCATTAGCCCCTATCAACTTATAGACAAAAGAAAATGGGTGTGTTAGATATGTACTTCTACCATTATCTAAATTTCTACCTTTCTACTATACTAGTTAATTCATTGCTTTCTCTCTGAAGCGCAAAGCCGGTTAGAGTTTGCATCTAAAGCGATGAGACCTCGCAGTCTGGCAGGAGTTTCACTGATGTTTCTGAAAGTAGCTGATGTGCCCATTGATCCCAGTTTCGCCAAAAAGTCTGCAGGAGCGTTGCTTTCTCTAGGAATGAACCTGATCTCCGATGAACTTTGACAAAAAAACGATGCGTATCTCTATAAGGGCTGTGTATTCTTTCCAAAAAAAACTTCTTCTCGTGAAACCATTTTAACGAGTCAATCACAGTAGGAGAGAAAAAGAACTCCTTGAAGTCCCTTTCTTCTACAAAACTTCATTGTTGCTTCCAGAGCCTGAATTTCTGTTTGGACTGCTGATTCTGCCTCTGTAACCCCCGCAGCTCCATAAATGAATTCCCCAGTGCTCTTGCGAATATGGAAACCAAAACCAGCAGCTCCTGAAGAACATTTAGAACCATCTGTATTGACCACTAGGTTTGAGGAGCAAAAAAATTTACAAATTATTGTCTGCACTTCTCTCTTCTTTTTGCTGTGTGAATGCATGAATGCCGAGATGATGATCATAGTTTCCTTTTTTATCTATTGCAGTTGGTCTCCTAATTGGGGCTGGATTCCTTCAAAGTGAGCAACATTCCTCATTCTCCTTATCTGCCATATGAAAACACTTGGAACAAGATCCAAAATAATTTATCTTTAGCATTTTTTGTGACAGAGCTCCATTTGTACCATATGTTCCACCCCGTGATCCTCGACATACCAATTCCTGCCGCCGCAAAGAGCCTGTCCCATATCTTTTTTACCATTGGACAGTTGAAAAAACAATGAATTTTTTAACACATGTATATTGTTATGGCCAGTTCAAAATTTAGGATTGACATGATAATGTGACAGAAATGTTAAAAACTATCCAAACACAACTATTAAATCATAAACATGAAAACAAATTTAGCAGGTCATATCACGAGGAAAGACACAAGAATGAGAAAAGATTTCAAACACTTTACATCTTAAAGTAATAGTAATTTCTTTTGATGCAATTCTCTTAATATTTTATCAAACATGAGCAGCTTAAATTCCTACCCAAAATAACAAAGGAACAGTCTCATCGTGTATCATCAAAAGTTATCAGTCATAAACAAAGTTTTGTTACCAATAAAACTTTTCTGAGAAATTGAAATGAAAATAAAACTACATTGATTTGCAAACTCGACCTTTCAAAGTGATACAATACTTTTTCGAATCAAACTTGCTGAAGTAATGCAAAAATTAATACAGAACCTACACATGTCTAGAGAACATGCCAAGTCAAGCCATTTTTTACATTTGCTTATAAGAAATGTCACATTAGAAGAGATTACCACCAGATGGCCATCTAAGGACAAATGAAACATATAAAAATATAGAAAACCAATGTTTCCAATGCATATGTGGGCAAAAGACCATGATGTGCACCAAGAACACGACTTTCATAATAGCACAAATTTTTATCAGAATAATGCTACGTTTAAAGAAATAATCTTTCTATACAATCTGATCAATCTGTTCAACAAACAAGACTTATCAATATATATATATATATATATATATATATATAACTGGAGAATGGATGAATGGTTGATAATAGTATCATTTAAATTTTACCTATTCGAGCAAACCGAATCTACAAAGGTCTCCAAACTGATTGAAAGATATATCTATAATAATATTTTGTACAAAATATTTCAAAAGTTTAACATGCCAACACAGACACAATCATCTTACCAGACAACACGAACTCTGAAAACACATGTATATGTACAAGAAAGTTACATATTTATATATCAAAAGTGATAGAAACATTAAAATAACACCAGTTTTCAAATTGCACCACCGTGACAGTACTTCATATGCGTATTAAAAAATTATGATCACACAAATAGACCGTATTATAATCAAAAGATTTTGGAAGAAAATCTCATGAAGATGCAATCAAGTGACGTGCCTATGATATATATTCATGGAGAATATATTCTTTTAACTAATATTAAGTGAAATTATACAAAAGGCACAAATTTTTGCAATTAGAAAAAAATATTCAAGATATTATATCTGAGAAATATAAACAAGTCAATAAGTTCATAGAATGCTCAAGATCAAAATATCAAACTCTAAATAATCTCGCATAAATAAATTGTGTGTTTTTCACTTCAAGTTGAGCACTTTCATCATTGTCTTCCCTTTATAAGACAGAGAAAACCTCAACTGCACAAAAAACTTCAGCACAGGGAAGACAGAAAGAACATCAGCAACCAATTAGATACTTTACCTTCTTAAATTTATTATCAATATCTTTAAACGAATAGTGACGTGATGCACTAATTTTAATGAATTTTAACTTATTATTTTAATAACATAAATAATAACATAATTAAAATTTTTAATCATTTTTTATATTTTATTTAATAAATAATAATATTATGAAAACAATTATACATATATGGATGAAATAAATAAGTCTAAAATTTTAAAATATTTTTATAATATTTAGTTAGAATTAATTTTTGTATTACCTCTTTATATTAAAATGTGATTAACATTATCTGGATTATATAAATAATAATAAAATTCTTAAATAAATATTAATATTATAATTTACTAAATATTTGTATACAAAATATTTCTAAAACAATAACACTAATTTAAAATTCATATAAAATATTATACTTTGAAAAAAAATAATAGTAATAAATTAATTAATTTTATCATAAATATTTTAGAACCGCATGCAATGCACGAGAGTGATTTATGTAGTTCCTACAGCATCCGTGCGTTGCACGGGCCGCCAGCACTAGTTATACCACTATAATAAATTAACATGTTTTATTTTAACAAAGAAGGATGCTCAAGGTCTATTGTCTTACGGTGCGTAAATAAGAGATACCACGAATATCATGGTCTAGCGCCAACCCCTTATTTCATCTTGTGCCTTAGCTACAATATGCAACCCGCGGGACTTGACCTTTGCTAATGAAGCCATGCAATCTCCTGCCTAATTCCCTTCCCGATTAACATGTTGTAACTTGCCACTCCTTCTTCAATCATCCCTTGATTTCTCTGAATAGGTTTGAATGGATCCCCCGACACTCTTTCTCACTAGTCGAACCACATTCACATTGTCCACTTTCGTCTCAAGCTTCCGCACTCCCCTCTCCCATACTACTTTCAATATCTTTTAATCACCTTATTTCTTGACCTGTCTCTTTCACATTTCTCTTTATTTTCCATTTGTAGTCTCCACCACCGATTCCATTCATTCAGGGATCCACTGCACGTAGCCCAACTGACGAGCACACCGGTCTGGCATATACGGCTCTATGTCCTCCCGGTACGCAATGAGTCCGCGGTACTGGGTCCGCGGAGTGCGCGTGACAGCAGCGCGACCATAGGGCATCCATACAACCTATAAAACATATTTTCCAATTATAGGTACGCTAGCGTCGCTGTGCCCCACGCATACTGCCCCACCTGAGTCATCCCTCCCCTCAGCTCCAACGCAGGGCCTGGCATGAACTTATTGGAACTCTTGTCCGTAAACAGACAGGTCCCAATAGTAGCCCATAAAAATGCAGTAACATCCGAGTCGGGCCGCGGTCGACGCCTACACAGATCTATCACCCGCTCAGTCGAGAATGCCCCATTCTCGTATAACTCCTTATCAATATGCTGATCCGGAGGTATCTCGAGCAAATCTCTACTGTACCCAAGAACGGTAGCAGTATCCGCCGTCTGCGTGATCAAACGACCCTCTACCGGTATCCGCAAAAGCTCCCACACGTCGTGGAGCAGTATCGTCATCTCGTCGAAGGGTAAATGAAAGGTATTGGTGTCCGGCTGCCACCTCTCCAAAAATGCGCAAATCAGGGGCGCGTCTATATGTCTAAACAGAATGCTGAGAATATGTCCCAGCCCTGTCTGACTAAGAATCTCTGTCCCTAGGGGTGACATAGCGCGAACTCAACTAACTAGGGAATCGTACATATTACCCCTGTTATGACACCTAATAGGGGCTCTACTACCCTGCTCCCTAAAACGCGATACGACGTGTCCTAAAAAACTAGGAATAACCGTCGCATCGATCGGCCCACCTTCGACTGGTCCGGTGACTAACCAACTCTTGTCATCTTTCTTGCACTTTTTAGGGATCGCTATATTTATCAAATATATAATTAATTTAACTAATTATCTAAATAAACAAATAAAACATACTTACTAATTAAACAAGTTAGAAAATAAATAAAACACTTATAAATATTTTGACAATTTACAAAATAAACAAACAAAAAAAATCAAACAAATTATTAATAACATATATAAACAAATATAACATAATTTAACTAACTAGACAAATTAACAAATAAATAAACAAATACTTCATACATTAAATAACTAAATAAGAATTAAAATTTATAAACAACTATATCATAATGTAACTAAGTAATCATATTAATAAATAAATTAACAATTAAATCATAATTTCAATAATTACTTAATTAATAAATTTCTAAACTAATAATAGATAATTTAACTAACTAAACAAATTAACAAATCATTGAACACATAATTCACAAATTAGACAAATAAATCAATTAAATAACGACTTAATTCATTAAATAAATAAATAAAATAAACATAAAATAAACGTAATTCATTAATCTATATCGCGTACCTGCAGAACGATCCGCCCGCTGCTGCTGCTGCACATCAGACTTCTGATGATGCTGATGGTCATCCCTCGGCAGCTCCTCGTGAACCTCCTCCTCCTCTGCATCTAACCGTGTGTCCTCATCGCTCGACGCGTCATCGTCCTCGTCCCTCAAATGGAACGACGACTCCCCGCCAATCCCTCGGCCGCCACCCCTGCCTCGCACGCCACCACGAGGTCTCCTCACTGGAACCTTCTGCCTCCTGGCAGAAGCTGTAGGCCACTGTCTCTCCTCAACAGTGGTAGGAGGAACACGCGGTTTTACCTTACCGCCACCCTGAAAAAAAAGTAATTCACATATATTAATACACAAACAATCATATTAATTCACATACATTTTATATTACGTAAATATTTAAACCTTAAACCCTAAACCCTAAACAATCATATTAAATTGTAGCGTTTGACAGTCAGTCAAACGCTACAATTTAACGTTTGACTCAAAGTAAAACGCAACCGATCTGCGTTTGACTCCAAGTCAAACGCAGATCGGCAACGTTTTCTACGCCACCCAACGCCATGACCGCCGTTACACGATATTAAAACGCGGCCGATGGGCATTTTTACCCAAACCGAACGCGCCGATCGGCGTTTTTACCCAAACATAACGCAGCCGATCGGCGTTTTTACCCAAACCGAACGCGGCCGATCGGCGTTTTTACCCAAACCGAACGCGGCCGATCAAGGATTCTAATCCAACAAAAAGCATAAAAATTCAATGCATACCCAATCTATCGCTGATCAGCAGCGTTTCTATCCCCAAATTCAACCTAATCTGAGTTCTAAAATTGGCCAAAATAAATTTCAAAGCATGATTAAAATGATTGAGAAATTTTACCCGAATATAGAGTAACCCTTTGCCCGCGCCATGACCTCTCGAAGATCCAGAACCACCTGCGTCCATTTCGAAACAAATTAATGTTTTTGGGGTTTTTTCCTTGAGTTCTTGCATGAAAAACGATTGAAGTCTGGATTCTGTGGCGTTTCAAGTTCGTTTTTTTTTAACAAACTTAAGGTTTCAAACGCTGCATTTTAGCGAGCGAGAATCCTATTAACGTTGCACTTTAGCGTTTCTGGGATTACTTTTCGCTACGCTTTAGCGTTTTGGGCTTAAAAAAAGGCTACGTTTTGGCATTTTATAGTTATTAAATCGCTGCGTTTTAACGTTTAGTTTCGGTTGAAACGTGTTGTTTTAGCCTTTTTTTGGTTTATTTTCATACCAATTTTACGTTTTTACCCCTTTAATTTCACAATACCCAGCGTTTTTTATCCCAAATTTGCCATCAAATTGACATTTCTTTCATACCAGGGGTATTTTGGACATTTTTTGTTATACAAATAGTAAATTTGTTATACAAATATCAATTCAGATAAAGGGGTTTTATAAGTCCATTATGGATGAGTTTTTCCTTTGAGGAAGTCCATAAAATCCAGTCAAGCCCAAAGAAAGGAAGAAGCTCGGCCACAACATGCATTGGAAGTCTTATAGAAGATCTACAAGTTTACTTTGAGAAAAAGACAACCAAAGAGGGAAAGAGAGAAGCATGGTCGAAAATTCCCTTGAATGACACAATTGGAATTATTTCAATTGTTGGGAAATTCTTTTATTTTGAATTTGAATGAGTTAAATAAGAACTAAATCGGGTAGAAAATAGTAAGATTTAGTCATAGATAGATTGATTAGCTAAATAAGTCATAGATGATCAATTAGTTAAATAAAGAAACAAGGATCTCTCTCAATTTTTCAACTTTGTAAAGAGAGAGACTTGTACCACAAGAAAGAAAATCCTAATACTGCTAGGATTTCCTTTCCTTATTTCGGCCACTCCATCCATAAATAAGAGGGAGTGTGTCTTCAATAAAATCATGCAATAGATGAATTATAACTCAAATTTAGTGTGTGCTAGTGAGAGCTACCAAACTAAAAATATTTCTCTTTACATAAAAAAGACTTTATCAATAGTATTAAGGTTGTCAGCTTCCTCCTAAAATCCATACCATATAACCTTTATTTCTGCCAAATTCTGCCATTATAATTGGTGTAAAGCAACCTAGGTTGAAAGCAACTAGCATCTTTCCATCTTTGTGGAATAAACCGCATCAGGAGGAGAATAAGGGGTTGTGACCGTTAGGGGTAAGGTGACAGAGGAGATAGTGGTGGCCGCCGAGGATGAGGTGACAGGTGACAGATGACGACGACGATTGCAACGAAGAAGGAGAATGAGAGAATCGGTGGAGAAAGGAAAAGAAAATTTTGCACAAAGGTCCTTTGAATGACGGTCAATATTTTAAACCGTTAATTGCTTAATTTTTTCATAAAAAATAACTATAAATAATAAAAGTAAAAGAAACGAAACTAGTATTGTCAATAAAAATATAAAAGAACCAAAATAGAATACTCCTTAATAAAATTGCATTTAAATACCTAGGTTTTGGGGTTTTTTTTGTTATTTCACTACAACTTAGTTATGGGAGGTAATTCTTCCGGGATAAAAAGAGAATTCCTGGACCAAAAACGTTATTTTTCGATCTCTATCATCACAATCGTCTTACAAATTGTAGTTTGGAGAGAAAATCTTGCAATGGCGGCGGCTGTACGAGCTGTGTTGAACCGTGCAAAACCATGGGCATGGGGTAATCAGCTTGTAGGAAATAAGTTATCAGTTCTGGGTCAGGGTATAGTCGGCTGCAGTCATAGCTCCGCCAATTCCAATAAGGATCACACGCTTTTACCCGTGTTGTTCAATCTCCCATGTCGGGGCTGCTTTTCCCAACCGAACCCCCTCTCTCGCCTCCGTTCGGATTTCAGTGATCATCTCACTCCTGTTCCGAACGACGACCAGCGGGTCTTATTTGCGGCTGCTTATGCCGTAGCCACCAATAATTATAATGATTATGATGCTTTTCGTGGTCTGGAGGTTGGTTATTTATTACTAATATTCTCCCTTCTTTTTGGGGGTTTTTTTTTTTTTTTTTCTAAAAGAGGTGGCTACTGTTACAATCCACTTATTTATTCATTCTGTTTGTCAGTTTGGCCCTCCTCTTACTCTAGTAAGACCAGTGACGGCCAGCGAGATTCGAATTGGAGGATTGTCCATCTATAGCTTATTCTTGGAAGCGACTTCCGAGAAAGGCGACCTGAATGTTTATCATGCACTGGTTATGCTTGACCCCTTGCAGAATATGATGGATTTGATCCACTGGCAGCAGCTGGTGGATGAGTCCTTCCCCTCCCATTCTCCTGAAAGGTTGGTGAGGGGAACAATTTTGAGATGACTTTAGCTTTGATTTGAGTGAATTTTTGCTGTGAAAAGTTTGAATCTTTGTGTTCATATCTTATAGAATGCCTTGAGATGTCCTAAACCTTGTAGTCCTGACACGAGGGATGCAAGAATCCCAATATTGAAGTTAATAGCCTGCGAGTCTTGCTCGTTTCACAAATAGGGAGAAGTCTTATATTCATTTCACTACTGAGCATTTTCGCAAGAAACTGTTTTGAAAAGTTGTAGAATTTGGTAGTTTAACTGCAACAGTTTTCCTAATAGCTTTTGAGACAAAAGGGTTTGATCTGAAGTCCAGAAGATTGTAAAGTGCTGAACTTTTATTTACTGGCCAGAAAGCTTCCTTAATGCAATGCGATAATTTGCTGCTCTCTGCTTTTTGATGGTATACCTGCTATTGATCTTTCAGGTCATCTGTGCCGTGAAATGCCTCTCGCTATTTACTGTCATGTAGGGAATTGTATATAATTCCAACTCTAAGGGAGGAAAAGTTATCCATGCGGAAACTTAAATAGTTGGTGATGACTTTTTGTTGAGAACTCGGGACTTTTTTTGGTTCTCTGATTATTAGCCCTACATTACTCATATTTCCATGCATAACCAACCAGTGTTGGATGCTATTCTTTTGTGATCATTTCTGGTCTATATTTACTTGAATAGAGGCTTAAACCTTATGTCTTGGTTCCATTTCTCCTTTTATATATTTTTTCTTCACTTCATTTTTCTCATTGGTGGGTGGTGCTATCATACCCATTAAAGTTGGATAAATGGTTCTCATTTGTTCCTGGATATTTGTAGATTTTCATTATTTACAATTAAGCATTGGATTACCTTGGAGGACAGTTGAGGAATCTTAGAAGATCTTTGTATACATGTAGTGGATGTGCGGGTCTCTTTAGAAACATTTGTAAATGTCATAACCATGCAACAGAACATGTTAGAGAGTCGCAAATTATATAGCTGTAAATTTCTGCTGTTGTACTATTTAGTTAATTTTCTTTGCCCGATTAAAGAAAATATGATTTTGAGTTTTCCTGTTGACGTTATTCAACTTTACTATTTTCTTTGATTATCAATTCTTGGAACGTGCATGGAATCCCTATTCTCAAGGCATCATTGATTTCAGTATTCAATTGGAACCAAAAAATGATATACATTCTCCTTTTGCTGTTGCAAGTGCTGCGATTGTCCCTGTTGACATCGAGAATAATGAGCAGATCTACAATTATGCTTTGAAGGCAGTTGAGATATTTAAAGGCCAGGTTCGACTCTTATTTCTGTGTGCGTATCTATCCGTTTTTGTATTTATGGTGTTAGTATACTGGGTTATGCATTTTCTAACTAATGAAATTCATAAGCTCCTGGCCCCATTGATATGCATTGTTACAGTGTGGATATTCTCCTTATCTCTATAAAATTCGTCTCGAGAAGGTGTTGTGTGCAAGCAGAGTAGAGTTTGGTCGTCCTGTCTGTTACGTTTTATTATTGAGGGTGAAGGATCTTCGTGGGGATTGCAATATATACTGTGCCACAATTCAAATGATATGGTCTGAGGAAGAGGAAGAGCCTTCGTTTGCCGCATCCATTTCTAGAGCTCTGGTAAATGCATTGCGAATTATTTGGTTTTGGTGCTACACCATCTTCCAGAATTTGCATGTGCTCCCAAGTTTTAACAGACTGCAAAACATTTGTATCGCAGTTTTATCTTGGGCACTTCTTTATCAATATTTGTTTACTGAAAAGGGTAGCTTAGAATGGGAGTTTCATTGTTCTTGATGGAGCATTTTTATTTGTTTTGTTTGTATGCTGATTGAAACTTGGAAATATTATTTTGAAAATTTGCTTAGAAACACAAATTCGTTTAAGATGCTATCTAAATTATGTCTTCAAATGTCATTTGGAGTTTGTGTATTACAGTTTACAGTCGATGGAGTCCAAAAGATAAATTAAAATGTATTTTGAAGTTTTCCTTTTCAGTCCTGCTACCTTTTTAGTTTAGTTTGGTGTTTGCTAGTTTTTCTAATATGTGTTTGTTGTAAGATTCAACGGGGAAGAAAAAGGGAAGACCTTTAAGAACAAACGGGAAGAAAAAGGGAAGGGAAAACAAGTGAAGTATAAACAACTATGGCGCGAAAAGGAAACCAGATTTTGGTAAGACTTGATCTGGATCTAGTTTAGATTCAAGTTGGTTCAATGCAAAGAGCATAGTAGGGTATTCATTGATTTTGATGCTTACTGTCATTCTTTTCTTGCTTTTGTTTGATGGTGCAGTAACATACCGCGGCATTGAAGGCAATAGGAACAAGTGATGCTTATGCTGATTTGCGATTATGACAACATTTAGATTATCAAAGTTGGTTTTTGTTGGGTAGATTTGATGTTTGATTAGTATAAATCTTATTGGCATCCTTGAGCATCTTTGAATCCTTATAAAACATCTCAACCTGTCCCTTCATACTTTGATGAGATGAAACATATTTGTTTGTGGTTTACCTTGTTCAAAGTTTTGTAGAAATTACAACTTTCAGAAAATCCCCAAATATGGAATTATTAATGCATATCAACGTATTCATAATCTTAAACAAATATGAGGAGCATGATCCATCTAATATGATAAAAGAAATTACACCTTCATCACTATTATTAGTTTCAAACATGACATGAATAGCTACATAATTCAAATTGAAATTGTTTACAAGTTGTAAATATTTTTATCAGGAAATTAAAGCAACGATATCTATTTTGTTAATTTCTATAAGCAACAAATAAAAGCCAAAAATCGGTCATTAACTCCCTCCTTTTCACTTGCTTATGCTTGAAATTGTATACTGAATGTGATTATTATTAATATTGAGATTTTCTCGATTGCATTTGTTGAATCACAATTATATTTTTAGATACTTTACAATGATTTACAATGATTTTCGGTGAATGAGTTAAACAACCTTAACGAAAATTAAAGGAAAAAGTGTAGAAAGGGTCCTTATACGCAAATTATACTATATTAACAATATATATTTATTACTATATTTAAAAATAAATTGATGACAATTCAATAATTATATTTATAAAGATTAATTCAAAATTTATAAAATTACTTAATTGTCATTATTTTATTTTCAAATATAGTAATAGGTATATAATATAAAAATGAATCCTCACAAGCATAGTCTAAAGTCAAATTAGGGTGTCAACACCTATGTCAAATTAAGGCACTGTAGCGCGACTTAATTAAATCGGAATACATTCCTTTCTCCCGCTCTGAAACTTAAAACCTAAAACCCTTCCTTCCTTCGCGGCTCTCAAACCGATTTCATCTCCACGATCTTCATCGTTCCATTAACAACATCAGATCACCACAATCTAAATTTCTAACCTCAAATACGTTCAGAGATCACTGCATTTCGATTTTCTGCTCTTCTTCCGGTTCAGAAAACACCATAGCCATCATCTGCGCGAAGAAAAAGCTTGCTGTTCAACTCAAACGCTAAAAAAAGTCTCCAAATCGGACGAAAAACTTGCTGTTTTTCTCAAACCAACGTTTTTCCTGCTTCGACATTTATCTACAGGTACAAAAACCTAATTTTTTAACCATTATACATACCTATCATAGGATTTCAATTTTATAACCGTTATTTTCTTTGAATAATTAGGGTTCTGATGTCTGTATTGTTCTAATCTGATATATGTTTTCGATTGATCTGATGTCTGTTTATGCTTTTAATTTTTCTATCTGATATAATTAGGGTTCAAAATTTTCTAATCTGATATAATTAGGGTTCGAAATTTTGTGTTTTTTGATGTATGATATATGTTTTTGTTTATTTTGTTAATTTCTATAAAGTTAGTGATCTGATATCTATATTTCGTTGATCTGATGTATGTTATGTGTTGCTCTGATCTCTGTATTATCGTAATATGATGTCTATTTTAGTTCATTGAAATATTTGCCTTCAATATTTTGTGACCTGATGTCTGTATTCTTTTTGTCTGACATATATTTTCAATTGATCTGATGTCTCTTATATGCTTTTAATTTTGTTTTAGTTCTTTGAAATAAGTTTCTATCAAAATTACTGATCTGTGACTGCATTATTTTGATCTGATATCTGTAGTCAGTTGATCTGATGTCTTCATTTTCTTGATCTGATATAAGTTATATCCTGATTTGATTTATGTGTTAAATTTGTTTTCTTTCTGTGAAATGATTTTCTTATAAAATAGTGATCTGATGTCCATTTTTTGTTGATCTGATGTGAGAAATAAGTTGATCTGATGTGTGTTTTTGCTTGATCTGATGTGTGTATTCAGTTGATCTGATCTCTGTGTTTTCGTGATCTGGTATCTGTCATATGCTGATCTGATGTGTTCATGTTGTGATCTGATGTCTTATATCTGCTGATCTGATATCTGTTTTCTTCTAATATGATATCAACTTATTTTTGCTTACATACTCTTACTGACATATTACAGGAAACAACAATATAAACATAATGGTTGATAAAACCAACCAAGATAAACAAGTTATTCAAGCACAAGATGAGAGTTCAGATTTTCAAGAAACCCCTAGCAAGTCGTTACAACATACCTACAAACGTAAATCGGACAAGAAAAGAAAAGAACAGGAAGTAGTTCAACCATCCCAAAAGGATGAAACAAGTAAAAGGATGAAAGTAGCTGTAAAGAAGAAGACAAATCAAGAAATTCTTCAACAATTGCAGAAGAAGGAAAAGAAACAGGGCGATATGGAAGTCCACATCACAAAAAAACAGAAAAAAGATAAGAGAAACGACAGTGATGATGATGGTGATAATGAGATGAGCAAAAGATTCAGTTGCAGTACATCTCCAAACGATATAAGTTTCGTGGTTTCTAGACTCTCAGAACCACAAAGAAATGCTGTGAGGGATATAGGCTTTGGCAGCTTCCTCAGTATTAACTACACCAGGATGCCAAACAAATTGGGACAATACCTGCTCAAAAAATTCAACTCTATCAAGTTGAGACTGGAGCTGGAACAAGATACATTTATTCCCATTGCTGAAGAATATGTGGAATTGGTTCTTGGCTTCCCAAGAGGTCCAATTGAAGTTGAAGAATACACAGCTGCTGAGTCAAAGGGTGAAGATTATGAGCAGCATGTCGAACACTACTGTCAAAGATTTGGCATGCCACCCACAAAAAGACCGACCATCAAGCAGCTTGAGCAGTACATTGTCAACCATCAGGATTACAGTGACATCAACTTCGTCCAGGATTTCCTTATCTACCTGGCCACCACATTTTTTTACCATCATGGGAGCATCAACAACATCAGATATCGGCTCCTCAAATCCCTAAACAGCATTGATCAAATAAGGCAGCTGAACTGGTGTAGCTACACATTCAGAGCCTTAGTGGAATGCCAAGAGAAGTATTTCCACAAAGATGGCACAACATCAACAGCCTACAATGGACCACTCTCTTTTCTGATTGTAAGTCTCTCATCTTTCTTTTCTGTATTGATTTGATTACTGATCTGATGTCTGTATTGTTTTGATCTGATGTCTTTTATATGTTGATCTGATGTGTATATATTTTCCGATCTGATGTCTGTTTTAGTTCAGTTAAATATTTCCTTTCAATAACTTGTGATCTGATGTTTGTATTCATATGATCTGATATTTGTTTCCTGTTGATCTGATGTCTGTTATATACTGTTAATTTTGTTTTATTTGTTTCAAATAATTTTCTATCAAAATTACTGATCTGATGTGGGTATTATTGTGATCTGATGTATGTTATATGCTGATCTGATGTGGGTATTATCTTGATCTGATGTTTGTTTTAGTTTGTGAAATGCTTTGCTAAAAATTTTATTTTCTTAACTCACAACTAACATATTTTCTTCAGTTATTCTATGTTGATAGGGTTGTGTATGGAATTCACAAAGATATTCCAAGAAACCTACCAACATTCACAAACTGGAGTCAGACTTAACTATTTGAAAGAGCAAAACTCGAAGAGAAAAAGGGAGGACATGGTCAAGGCTGGATAAGAGAAAGGGCTATAGCCGAGGTGCATGTGGAAAAACAACAACATGCACATGCATCTGAAAAGCCTAGCAAATCAAAACAAGCTCCAACCACATCAAAAAGCAAGGTAAACTCTCTGATCTGATATCTTTTATTTGATGATCTGATGTATTTTTTTTTTTTTGATCTGATGTCCGATTGTTAAGTACATTTCATTTCTATAGTATGCTTTCTTTTATAGTTGTGATCTGTTATGTGTTATATGATGATCTGATATCTGTTTTTTCATGATCTGATCTCTCTATAAGGATGCTTTAATCACCCTTTTTTAATTATGTCTTCGTTCTGTAGTATGCTTTCTTTTCAAAGTTCTGATCTGATATGTCTTATATGATGATCTGATGTCTATTTTACCGTGATCTGATTTATCTTTTATATACTAATATGAAACAAACTAACTATAACAATTATCTTCTGCAACAGGATTTTGAAAATGCTGATGAAATGACGCAATCAGTGGTTGATTTGGCAAAGTCCATGATGGCTTTCATCAAAGCATGGCACAATGTTGGGGCAGCAAACAATCCAGAAGGTGCTGCAGCATTTGCCACAATAACAAGCACAGTGGAGGGGATTATCCGTGACATGAGGGAGAAAAATACAACTCCTGAGCAACAAGGTCAATCCTCAAAATCCCCAACAGAAGAAAATGAACCAACACCATCACAGGATGCAAGGTTCTATGCGGCATGTGCCGAAATTGCGGATAAACTATAAGAGGATTACAACAATATGCAGAAGAAATCCGCCATTGTACGCTTGGAAGACGATATGCCAAATTTCAACCTTTGTACACCTTCAGAAGACAGCATTCATGAAGCAGAAGGAGAACAAATACAAGAAAATGTGGTGGAGAAAAAGGAAAAAGGAAAAAGAACCTCACCACATATCTCTCCAATAACCCTGGAACAAAAAGAAGTTGAACCCAAAGAAATGGAAATGGAAGAGAGCAGAACAAAGCTTAAGGAAGATCCAATTGCAAAGCAATTGGTGTATAGCATGTTACTAAAGGAGAATGAAAAGCTGGATGCAGAGAGTGGAAAAAACAAGAATGAAAAAGAAAAAGATAGGGAGGAAGAAAAGCCTGAAGAAACAGAAGCTACCAAAGAGAAAGAGAAGGAGAAAGGGAAAGCTTCTCTAAATTTGACAGAAACACAAGATATAAATACAAGAATGGTGGATGATGCAGTACTGCTTGCTACAAACATCAATGCAATCAATTCAGAAGCAGATCAACCTCCAAAACAAGCCATGACTTCAAAAGATAATAAAGACATAGCAGAGCTCATAACGTAAGTAAAAACACACTACAATCTGATATGATATCTTTAATTGAATAATTTGATATGTTATATCTACTGATATGAACTTTATTTCCAACATGATCAATGAAGAGCCAGACAATGCTGAGAAAGATGTCATCTTGTCACCAAACTCAAGACATCGAGATAGACAACTCCCTGTACGTTTGAGATCAGATTTTTGGCTCAAGACGCCTAGACCATTTTTGATGATCTCAAGGAGAGAGAGACTGTTCACTGATTATGCTTACCTAACAGGGACAAAAGAAAATAAAATCAGTGAGGAGTAAGTTCTAATCTTGTCTTTTTGATATTATATGTGTTAAATGCATGATTTGATCCTTTCTAAAAAAATATATGATTTCTTTTATATTATTGATCTGATATAAATAGTCTTCTGATCTGATGTCTATAGTCCTCTGATCTGATATCTACTGTCTTGTCATCTGATATCTGTTGTATAAATTGATCTGATATCTGTTATATGCTGATCTGCTGTTTACATTTTGTGATCTGATTTCTATTATATGCTGTAAATTTTGGGATTTCAACATACTTTTGTTAACATTATTTTGATTTACGCATACAGAGAACAACTCTACTCCGATGGATCATATATAACAGTGGCCCGATCGGACTTCCTGACCATGCATCCAGGAGAATGGATAACAATATCGGTACTAAATGCATGGATCACACATATGAACTTCAAAGATCCAACAAGCCTGTTCATATCTCAACAATTTTGTGTAAGATATGAATCCCTTATAATTTTAATATGAAATTCATTTTCAAAAATATATACATATTATTCCATCTGATATGAATTAAATTCATTATGTTTTCAGCTTTCACTAATGGACGATACACTACATCAACGTCTGGAGTTCATATCTTCAATGGATGATTACAACCATTCAAAGAAAAGACATGATGCTTCCAAGAAGCTAGGCGTCCCTCTTACCCCCACAAAACCAGCATTTCCTCACTATGAGGTTAAACCAGAGATTCTGGACATCATGAAAAGTCAATTCATAGATGATGTCACAAGAGCCAAAAAAAACATGGACACATTAAATGTAAAAATAGTAAGTGCAATTTTAATTCCTCTATTCAGTGAATTCAATATATAAAAATATCAACTTCTAATTAGTATTATACTTTGTGCAAATCTTTATCCCAATATATCAGCATGGGCATTACTATACTTTGTGTATAAATGCAACGGCGAGAAATTAGTCGTACTTAATAACAAAATCCCAGAAAACACTTGGTACACTGCAATTCCCGAACTTATGGTAAGTACCTGTCCCTTGATCTGATATCTTCTTTACCTTGATCTGATATATTCTTTACCTTGATCTGATGTCTTCTTTCCGTTGATCTGATATGGTTTTACATTAATCTGATATCTTCTTTCCCATGATCTGATGTATTCTTTCCCTTGATCTGATGTCTTTTTTACATTGATCTGATAATGTTTTACACTAATCTGATATCATCTTTTCAATAGTCTGATATATATGTTTTCATCATTAATGCAGCTGCGGTATTTATTGAGATAATAAAAGGGACATCAGCAGAAAAATTTTTTGGAAATCCCAAAGAATATAAAGTGGAGTATCCAAAACTGGCCTGGCAAGATAACAAGAACCACACTGATTGTGGCATTCTTACAATGAGACACATGGAGCTCTACAGAGGACAAACAACTCAGACTTGGGATACAGAGCTCACAAGAGAAGCACGCAAGAGCAAAGCTGCTCTCAACAGGGCTCTACAGATTCTTAGGGTTAAGTATTCTTATAATATACTGGCTTCTCAAACAAATACAATGAAGGATGAGGTCAAATCCAAAATTGAGGAGTTTTATAGTACAAAATTGTAAAAAGTACTAGAGTCTAGTCTTTAGAAATTAGAAATTTATATTAGTCTAGTTTTATAGGACAATATTGATTGTAAATGACAATGTACAGTTTTCAATTATATGAAATATATATTAGTCTTTTATTCCAAATTTCACAATTGTTCCAAATTCTATCAAAATGATCTATTTTCTATTGTTATATGATATTTATTATCTGTATTCATTTGATTACTGATCTGATGTTTTTATTGTTCTGATCTGATGTCTTTTATATGTTGATCTGATATTTATATTTTCTGATCTGATGTCTGTTTTAGTTCAGTTAAATAATTCCTTTCAATAACTTGTGATCTGATGTTTGTATTCATTTGATCTGATATCTGTTTCTTGTTGATCTGATGTCTGTTATATACTGTTAATTTTGTTTTAGTTGTTTCAAATAATTTTCTATCAAAATTACTGATCTGATGTGGGGTATTGTTGTGGTCTGATGTATGTTATATGCTGATCTGATATCTTTTATATGTTGATCTGATATTTATATTTTCTGATCTGATGTCTGTTTTAGTTCAGTTAAATAATTCGTTTCAATAACTTGTGATCTGATGTTTGTATTCATTTGATCTGATATCTGTTTCCTGTTGATCTGATGTCTGTTATATACTGTTATATAGTATCGCATTATTGATATCATATCTATCATACATTGATCTGATATATAGTACTATGATCTGATCTCTATAGTACTCTGATCTGATATCAATATAATTCTGATCTGATGTCTATATTCCTCTTATCCGATGACTACAGTCCTCTAATCTGATCTCTATACACATGTGATCTGATGTCGGTAACACTCTGATCTGATGTCTATATTCCTATGATCTGATATCTTCTAGACTTTGCAATCAAACAACTAAGTACAGCAAGTCTTTTAATGTTTTGTATCAACTAAATAAAAGAATTCATATAAACTACAACTACAACTACAACTTCTCCACAACAGGATTTACAAAATTACCATCAACAACTCCACAATTTTCAATCCCCATTGATGCGACCCGTTCTCTAGTGCGCAATGCAAATGCTTCTGCTTTCTTCTTCTTTCCTCTTGCCCTATTGCACATTTTCTCCACAACGCTTTTTGGACGAATGTTTCTAACACCCTTTTCTCTTCTTCTCTTCGGATCTCTAATTTCAGCAATGTGTGAACCTTCTTCTTTTTCACCAATATAGGATGGACCAACCTCTGATTTAATAGAATCTCTAGCCAAATTGAAGTGCCTGTCAAGAATAGAACGTGCAACAGAACTAGACTGTGCATGTCTAATTAAATCCAAATATTTTCTGCTTGCTTCAACTCTCCAAACAGAATCTGAATGTTTCTCAAAGCTACTTGATGTCAACAAACAATCTTCTTTCGAATAATAATCACAGCTACTTGCACTCTTAGTCCACCTTTTCAATACATACTTCTCAGGGATTCTCTACAGTATATAACAAATATAAAGTTAAACATATCAGATCAACTAGCAATTGATATCAAATCAACTAGCAACTAATATCAGATCAACCACATTACATAAAAGAATAATCATCAGCAAACTAAAAAAAAATCGCATCACTCAATTGTAAGATATCAGATCACCTCAAACATAATATCAGATCAAATAGAACCCAATATCAGATCAAATCAAAAAAAAAAAAAAAAAAGCTCTGAAGTTGCAATAAATACGTACCGAGTAATTATTCAGATTTAGCACACGAAGAGCATGCGAGCATAACAACCCAGCCTCAGAAAAAAGATTACAAGTGCAGCTCACTGTATACTCATTCTCATCAAAACGAACTACGTGTCGAAACAAATCAAGTTTGGTACGCCAAACCTGATATTCATAAACACCATTATCGCTACTCGTCTGCAAGTGATTATAAGATAACATCTTGATATACAACTCCTGAAATCTTACAAACACCTCTATCGTATAAACCTCAGCAGCATGTTGAAGCATTAATGAATCTCCAACATAGGATCAACCCTTCCTCTACATCTAAAATCTTTTGCAAGGCTATTGTTTCTCCACTCAGTCACAACATCAAGAAACTGCTGATAGAATTCACACAAAGTAGACGTTTTCGACAACTTCATTGAAACCGAACGATTGGTTGTCTCACATCTTTGGGAAGAAACTGCCCCTCCAGAAAAATATTGTTTACTGAATGCAGGGCACCACTTCTCTTTTATCTCATCTAATTTCTTCAACCAAGTGTTGCCTTTGCAATTGTAATCCTTCAACAAACTGATGGAATAAAAATGTAACTGATTAATATATCAGATCAATTCATAACTAATATCAGATCAATTCATAACTAATATCAGATCAGCTTACAGCAAAAAAAAAGAATAAAGTAGTATAATAATAATATATCAGATCAACACAAACTTCATATCAGATCATTACATAAAAAATATCAGATCACCTAACAACTAATACAGAAAAAACACACACCAGTTCCAGAAGTAATTAAATTCAGCTTCTGTGCAAACTTGATTAAGCAAGAATTGAAAGGCATCTGAAAATCCTTCTTGACTCATATAAATTGTATGCTGCTTCTTCATTTTCAACCACTGATTTACACAAAGATTCCATAGATTCATCATCTGAACCTGTATAAAAAATAATAATATCATATTAGTTTAAACATAGTTGATCTGATATATATAGTAAGTTGATCTGATATCTATAGTCAGTTGATCTGATATCTATAGTCAGTTGATCTGATATCTATAGTTAGTTGATCTGATATAGGTAGTCAGTTCATCTGATACCTATAATCAGTTGAAATGATATTTATAGTCAGTTGATCTGATATCTATAGTCAATTGATCTGATATTTATGGTCACTTGATCTGAAATATATAATTATAATCCTCCTAATTCAGTATTTTTTGTTCTATTCAATGATTTGTTTAATATTATTGATCTGATATCTATAGTACGTTGATCTGATTCAATTACAATCTGATCTGATATGTATACTCTACTAATCTGATGTCAACTATCATCTGATAGATTCAGAACAATATACTGAAAACGTATCACATCAACATAGAACTAATATCAGATCAATGCATAACTAATATCAGATCAATTCATAACTAATATCACATCATGACTTACTTTCCAACAGAGATACCGCGGATTCTTGCTGTTTATCAAAATCAAACAATTCAAGAGCATCTTCTTCGCGAAAGAAATCAACTATACCACCAACCGTATCTTCCTTTGAAATTTCTCCAATCCACAATGATCTATCAACAAAAAAATTAGACTTTAAGCAATAATTTTCGATCAAAAACAAAACGGTAAGAAGAACAGAACGGTAGAAACAACAAATTCAAACACATAAATCAATCGAAAGGATCAAAACACGGGAATAAATATCTTAATTATCAAATTCGAAGCAAAAACTCCACATAAAGATAAACAGAGCACAAACGGAAACAGACTAAGCGAAAAAACGAAGATGAAAAACAGATAAACAACAAATTTGTAAACATAAATCAATCACAATCATAAAATATATACCGTAATCAAAATTGGAAGCAAAAGAATCCAAGCGAAAGACGAAGACGAAAAACGGAAACAAAAGACGAAGCAGAATATCGGCAACAAACTCGTGAAAAAACGAAAAAAAAGAACCTTATATAGCTTCGGGTAAGTAAGGCGCGTGTCCGATTTTTTTAAAAAAAGAAACTACTAATACAATTGGGAGCCTAAAATAGAAATACTACTATATTAGGGGTGGGAGTAAAATTGCATGGTGGTCCTATAGGACCACCATATAAATTACCGTCATGAGTCTTAATTTGTCAAAAAATTTTATTACTATGATTAAAAGTATGATAAATATTATTAAAATTTAAAACTAAATCGTGTCGTAATAACTATTATTATATTTTTTCAAAAATAAAATTCTACCAACACAATAATATCCATAGAAATACACATTTGTATCGTAAAATAAGTCAGCCACATATTTCATAACCAAATTCACATATTAACTTCCTCAAATCCATAATCTTCATCATCAAGAATATGCGATCCCAACTCATTTCCATCGTCATCCTCATTTTAGGCTTTAATCATCTTTAGTCTCATCTTCACCAGCAAAATCAATTATTTGCATTTGATTTAATGGTTAGTTGAAATTTATGTTTCTTCAAGAAAAAAAAAAAAAACAAAATTGAGGATATGTGAAAGATTCACATCAGATGAGTCAAGACGTCCCATTTTTTTTTTACTAAAATACTCCTATTGTTTTTTGGTAAAAAAAAAAAAGACAGTAAATAAAAAAAAATCAGTTGTATTCAGTACTATCCTTAATTAAAATGAATGAATTACAAATGAAAATTGACTTTTGATCAATAAATTTAAAAATTTTGATTTGACATCATTGAATTGTGCACTTTGTCCAATTCTTTGTCATTTTTTTGTCTATTATTCTCCTAGACGGATATTTTTTTGGATTAAAATCATATTTTCACATAAAACTTAGAACTGTTCGATCGGTTAGTCATGCATAAACCAAACAGTGTGATTTAGTTCAGTTTAATTTATGATCCGTTCGAGTGTGATTTTCTCGTGGTTATCAATGTGTGAGAGTTTAAATTCGATTCGGTTCTCTGTTACATGTTTGGTTAACCGGTTCGGTGCATGGTGAACCGTATCAACTCGGGTCGACCATTTTTTTTTATTTTTTATATATTTTTCATTCATTTTGATGTACAAGTATTATTGTTTCAACATTTATACCATTTATCCAAATCAACTTGTTTTAGCCCGTGTTATGTGATTTGAATCTGTTGGTGGGACCGATAACTGAATAGGTAACCAATTGAAATATGATTAAAATTACTACATTATAGGTACTGAACACAGTTCAAAAAAAAGTCAAATAGGTCAATTTGACTACAAAATAGATCGACTAATATGAAAATATATTTCATCTCGATTGATCAATTTCAACATATGTCGACCTATTTTGACCCGAATTAACTTATTTGATTTTTTTTTTCTTTCATCCTATTAATGTAAAATTAAATTTTGTTTGTGTTTCATTCAATTTGACCTAGTTCGACATAGTTTGACTTGGATAGATCCACTTTGAACCCATTTTACCAATAACCGAACATATACCCGGTCGAAATTTAACTAAAATCACTACATTATAAATACCGAACACAACCTCCAAAATTTTTAAATAGGTCAATTTGACTAAAAATATATTTAATCTCGATCGATGAGTTTTAACATATGTTTGTCTATTTTCTAATTTTTATTCGGTAAGTTCACCAATTTTTATTTTTTTTGCTAACTATTGACTGTGTATTTATGTTTTTCATACTTCAATTAACTAATTTTTTATATAAATTTTAAATAATTTTATTTTATTCTATGAAAAAAGGGGTTGTAACTCAATAATTAATAATGTATTATATAAATTTTTTATAATTAAAATATGATTGAACAATATATTGTAATATAATATTTTAATTATTTTTACCTATTCTAAATATTTATGTTTTATTCCTTTTTAATGGTAATAGCTAAAATAAATTTCTTAGTTGTTTGCTATATTTTCTAAATGTTAGAATTATGTTTAATTAAATTAGTTTTTCCTATTTTTTCACATTTATTTTTATTTAATTTATTTTAAATAAAGAAATTTATAGTATTAAAGTTTATAGTCTCTATAATTCATAATAAAATATTTGGATTCGGTTCTATTTGAACCTATTTCAGTTTCAATTTGGTTTGGTAGTTTCAAACCGAAAATTAAGATTTAATAGTAAATTTGAAAGTTAAATTTGTTGACCTAGATGAATTCTTATATAATAGTTCTAAACAATTATATTGCTATATGTCAAGTGGGAAAATAGATTAATTATGGAGAAAATAGTGGGCCATTTAGGAAATCACAATAAAATAAAAGGGTAAAAATAGTAGTTTTAATATAAATGGTAAAAATACCTTGCAATATATCTATACTATCTTGATAGGTCAATTCGGTATGAATCCTGACCAAAAAAAAAATTAAAGTCAAACGAGTCAGTTCAATTTAAATTTGATAAATGGTGAAAAAAATTATCTTACACATTTATTAATATTATGAATATTATTTCATTGGTTCCGAAATAATTGTTTTTTATTTAGTAAAAAATATCCAAGAAAATGTTTGAAAAAGCAAAAACGATTTTTTTTTTTTTTATCTGAATTAATTCAGAGCGGTTTAGATTGATCCAAAACCCGATCCGAATAGTTTCGCCGCCCTACCTCATCCTATAAATTGCGGCACTACAGTACAATTTTGGTAGTTCGGTACTAGTTCTATGTTTCTGGGAAGAAAAAATGTCACTGCGAGATGTTTTGATTAATCATCGACAACTTTTTGGTGCTATCAGTAGTAGTATTAACAAATCCATCTTTTCCCAGAATTCATTGTTCAATCGCAGCTGTGTGTCGATTCCCCTAATACATCACTCCTGCCGCCGACACTACTATTTACCACCTCCTCCTCCAATTGTGATTGTTGGCAATGCTCGAAGTGATCCACTATGTGGTGGCGTTCAGGGTGGCCTCAATATCGAAAAACACACACCCAAGGCTCAATTTGCCGTGAGCATGCACAATGTGGCCAAGGTTTGCCTTTTTTTCTTTTTTATTTCTTTCTCCAAATAATAAATTTCGTTTCTGAAAAGCTTTACTAGGGTTTTTCTTTAAGCCAAGGAGTGATTCTTGTGTCAGGATCGGGATATTCGGTTTGTTAGGTTGGTCAGAGCAAGCGGTATGATGGTTTCCGGGTTTATTTACTTCCTAATATTGGAGGGGATTGACGAGAATGGCGACCTCAATGTTTACTATGCAGAAGTTCGTTCTTTCATAAATAGCATGAAGTTGACGAAGTGGCAGCTGGTCGATGAGTCTTTCTCTTACCCTTACAATTGCAATGCGGAAATGAGGTTGGTGGTTTCATTGAGTTAGATCTATAACGTGACAAATGCTTAGCATTTTGTATTTTTTTCGAAGTCATCTATTACTATTATTATATTTTTGGCAAAAGGTGATATTTTTATTATTCTACATCCCAGAAAGTAGTTGAATTTGCTCTACTTCTTTGTACATGGGTGCCGATAGTATCTGAAATGTTATCCTTGTTGTGTGGCTTGACATTTTTTGACAAGTTTTGTGCCTATTACTGATGCTCTTTCTTAACCACAGACAAAACCAGGTGATGGACACCACCACACCACCCCACACCCCCCCCCCCCCCCCCCCCCCCGGGAACAAAATGGCGGCTTATTGTTAAATGCCTAGAAATTTAAAATGGTACTAGAGTTAATAATATGTCTAGAGTGCAAGACTTATCACTACCTTGGCGTTTCTATTAGCTGAAAATGACTATCCTGCTGTGTCCATATGGCAGAATGATGGAGACAATAAAGTACTTCTTTACCCAAATCTTATGTACTGATCTATAACCATTCGATTTTGGAGGTGGAAGAGTGTAAAAAACTGGTTGAATAACTTACTTCTAATCTCGATGCATATTGCATGTGCAAGTCATATGTGTTTACCGTACAAAACTTGGTCGGAATGAGTGGGATTTTTAAGTCAAGGGGAAGTCCAATATTGAAGGCAAATGCAAGATTAGGTGAAGAATACAATACGTAGATTCTTAAGGGTCTATTTCTTTCTTTGTTTTATTTTTTGGTGTCTTTTATTATGTCAGATTCTTGTTCAGGAGGCAATTAAAAAAATCTTAAATTACTGAAGCTTATTAAAAATTTTCCTTTTCTGTGGTGCAGTATGATTGAGTCTTTGGTAAAAAGGATCCACCATAGCATTGAAGGCAATAGGAACATGTAAGTGATGCTTATGCTCATTTGTGATTATTCAGTCAATGCTTAATCATTGTTACTTCATAAGTTATAGGACTCTTTTTGTTCTAATTTGTGTATGCTTTCAACATATTTACCAACCCCCCCCCCCCCCCCCCCCAACAAACTCTCTCTCTCTCTCTCTCTCCTAAACGTTGCAAGTCCTGACCAGATCACTCTCAACTACTACCCTGTGGCATTTGGGAATAAAGAAAGAAATAATTATTTGCAAATTAGGAAATAATAACCAAAGGCAAAGGGGCCTTCACATTTTGAATTCTTGTTTTGTGATCTTCAACAAAGAAGGGAAAGTAGAGTATTTGCAGTAACTGAATGCAGGACAACTAAATAGTGTTTTTCTTCAGGTGCAACTTTAGCTGAAAGAGAGTTTTTAAATATTTTAGGCCTACGTTTTGGAGGTCTGAAAATTTGGTTGTCATTTATTATGTGGGGTTTGACTTAGTTTCTCTATAGACAAGTTTGGCAGCAGACATTTTGGGGACTTGCTTAAAACCACATAATGAATTTGATAGTCTCGTATTTGTAAGCATAATAGCTATTCCAACTATTCAAGAAGAAGAAGCCTCAAGAAAGAGAACAAATTACACGATTAGTTTCTCATTGTTTGCAAGCATATGCTGAAGTGGCCATGGAGATTATTATACCTGAACTTTGCCAAATGCAATAACCAACCTTTGAATGTAGTATGTGGTGTCAGTTCTATTTTGTGGATGAAATTGTTATCTAGCCGAATCTTCCCCTCTTTTTGACATGCTCACACTCTCTTTTATGATCCCCATGGATTTGGATTAGTTATGTAGCTACCACATTTGCGATGGAAAATGAAATTTCATTGGCATGTTGTTTGACTAATGATTTGAAATGTAGACCCAGTTTCTTATGGTCATGGAGCCTCGGTATGTCAACTTGCCTTTTAGTATAAAATGTAACACCCTGGAATTTTTTAAGTTTGTTTGATTACTTCGAATTTTGAAGCGAATTTTTTCGGAAAGATGTAGCATCCTTTGAACAATTTTACTGTTGGAATATAATCATTGTTCAAAGTGTATGTGGATCCTCTTGAAAGATTCATGATGAAAATTGCATCTTCCTTTTTGTTTACCCTTTATTATTTTTCCCTTATTAGTTTGCAGTTTAGAGATGATTGCTTGTATGCTTACCCTGAGTTTTATTCTGCGCATTGCCTTATAGTAGTTGAAAATTTGTTTGTCCACAGATTAAGAGCTTCACTCCCTGCCCTGAGACTGCATTATGGTGATCAGGAAGAGTGAGTGAGATTAGCACTTCTTAGCCTTTATGCTTTGGGACTTTAATTGCATGTCCTTGGCTAATCTTTGCGTATTTCTTCTTTTATCTGTTTCCCTGCGTATTTCTTCTTTGCATGCATATTACTATGGTTATGTTTGGAATTTGAAACTCTGTACTTAGTTTTCTGTTCATTGACTGTCTGAATTGTTTGGAATTTCTTTGTGGCCATCCAATGTGGAGTTTGTGATGACACATCAACCAGATAAGTTAAATTTCTTTCGTATGTAGTTGACAGATAATGATTAGAGATAGACCTTGTTCCGTTGTCATGAATCCTCATTGTTGACATGCCTTTTTCATATCTATCAACTGCCCAAAACATTTGTATGTCTGAATGATCACTCTGAAAAAAGTTCTTTAAAATAATGTATAATCCTTTGAAAATCTCAAAGCTTAAAGTACTATCATTGTTAAAAATGTACCTCGAGCTCCTTATAAACATCTATTTTGCAAATTGCGTCTTCTTATGTGTTTTCTCTACATTATTCTTCGTCAATGAATTGTCAGGTGAGGATTATTGCTTGTGTGCTTATGTCACGAGTTTTATTGAGCTCATTGTTTGTTATGAGTTTGCTTTGTAGTATGGACTGTACTTATAATATTGTCCTTTTTCAAAAGTCTTAAATATTTTATGGTTGAGCAGTTTAATTCATTTTGGTGTTTAATACTGCTCTAGGCTAATAACTGTAATATCTCTTGATTAATAGAAAAGCAGAAAGTATGAACTCTGAGGAAACTGTTCTGCACACCACTTCTCCCTGCTCTTTGTCTTCAAATGACGAAATTGAACTTTTATCTTCTTTGAAGGAAAATTAAATTTCATGCTGCCCCTTTCTATTACACTATTAAATGTAGTTGTTGATTAGCTTGCTGTATCTGGCATCAGCTCTATTTTGTGGATGAAATTGTTATCTGGCCTAATCTTTCCCTCTTTTTGACACGCACTCACACTCTTTTATGAGCCCCATGGATTTGGATTAGTTATGTAGCTACCAATTTTGTGATGGAAAATCAAAGTTCATCGGCATGTTGTTTGACTAATGATTTGAAATATAGACCTAGTTTCTTATGGTCATGGAACCTCGGTATCTCAACTCGCCTTTTAGTATATAATGTAACACCCTTGACTTCTTAAGTTTGGGTGATTACTTCGAACTTCGGAGGGAGTTTTTTCAGAAAGATGTATCATCCTTTGAACAACTTTACTGTTGTAATATAAGCATTGTTGAAAATGTATGGGGATCCTCTTTTGAAAGATTCATTATGAAAATTGCATCTTCCTTTTTGTTTCACCTTTATTATTTTTCCCTAATTTGTTTGCAGTTAGAGATGATTGCTTGTATGCTTACCCTGAGTTTTATTCTGCGCATTGCCTCATGGTAGTTTAAAATTTGTTTGTCCACAGATTAAGAGCTTCACTCGCTGTCTGGAGACTGCGTAGTTCTGATTGGATCTTGGAGTGAGTGAGATTAGCACTTCTTAGCCTTTATGCTTTGAAACTTTAATTGCATGTGCTTGGCTAATCTTTGTGTACTTAGTTTTCTGTTCATTGAGTGTCTGAATTGTTTGGAATTTCTTTTTGGCCATCCAATGTGGAGTTTGTGATGACCCATCAACCAGACAAGTTAAATTTCTTTCATGTGTAGTTGACTGATAATGATTAGAAATAGATCTTTTCGTGGTCATGAAGCCTCGGCTGTTGGCATGCCTTTTTCATATCTATCAACTGCCCTTAGCATTTATATGTCTGGATGATCACTCTGAAAAGGGTTCTTTAAAATAATGTATAATCCTTTGAATATCTCAAAGGTTAAAGTACCATCATTGTTAAAAATGTACCTTGAGCTCCTTATAAGCATCCATTTTGCAAATTCCGTCTTCCTATGTGTTTTCTCTATGTTATTGTTTCTCAATGAATTGTCGGGTGAGGATTATTGCTTGTGTGCTTATATCACGAGTTTTATTGAGCTCATTGTTTGTTTGAGTTTGCTTTGTAGTATGGACTGTTATTATAATATTGTCATTTTACAAAAGTCTTAATTATTTTATGGTTGCGCTGTTTAATTCATTTTGGTGTTTAATACTGCTCTAGGATGTTAAACTTAGAATAAATGTAATATCCCTTGATTAATAGAAAAGCCGAAAGTATGAACTCTGAGGAAACTGTTCTGCACACCACTGCTCCATGTTCTTTTTCTTCAGCTGACGAAACTGAACCTTATCTTCTTTAAAGGAAATTTAAATTTCATGCTGCGCGAATCTATGACACTATTGATTGTGGGATGATGGTCAACTATGCTTTATCTGCCCTGGAAATGCTCAATAAAACGGTGATCCTCTCCTCCTCTGTTTGTGTGCCTCTCTGTTTCTTTCAGTGGTGTATTTATCTAACTAGTACAAAGTTTTAAGTTTGTATTCTTTCTTATGAGCTCAAACACTAAAATGGTTTTGGTAGGGCAAAGGAGTTTGTCTTAAAGAGGTTTTGCATGCAAAGAAAGAAAACCTTGGTGATCAGGTTTTCTACACTTTACTGTTGAAGGTGATAAATGATAAAAAGGAGTTCATTTTTTCGTATGCCATACTTGAAGTGTCACAATTCAAGGGAGAGTTGATCAAGTGCCATGTTGTTGATGAATTATTTTTGGGGTGTGTTTATGACATTTGCCAACGCGACAATTTACCACCTCCTCAGCCTGCCGAGGATGCTGATGGTCCTGAATATTTTGGGGGTGTTTTTGCTGTCAGCAATCTCAAAGAAGCCTTAGCGTCGGCTCAATTTGCCGTAACAAAGTACAATGAAACCAAGGTTACCCCCTTTGGCCAAAAATTTTGAATTTTCTGAAATTCTTTACTTTTGAGTTTGGTGGTTATAAAGTCATGATGCAGCCGGATTAATTGAGCCAAGGAATGATTATGGCAGGGTCGGAATATTCGGTTTGTAAGGGTGGTCAGAGCAAGCAGAATGGTGGTTATTGGTGGATATGATTATTACCTAACATTGGAGGGGATTGATGAGAATGGTGACTTTAATGGTTACTATGCAGAAGTTTATGACTGCCCTTTTGAAACGATGAAGCAGTTGCGGAAGTGGCGGCTAGTGGATGAGTCCTTTTCTTACCCTTTCAAGCAAAAGAGGTTGGTTTTTTTTCCCTTTTCCAGCAAATGAGGTTGGTGTCTTTTTTACTTTCATTTTTTTTTCTTCCAATATGTGGATTGTTTAGAAGTTATAGTTCTTTTTTTGTGTTCCATTCATTCGGATTCTTATTCGACAAAAAAGATGGTTTTCTCAAACTAGTGAAGCTTTTAGAAGTTAATCCTTGTTTGTCCTGCAGTTATACTTTGGAAGAATATGATTGGTATCCGTGATTAGTTTGCTGCTTACTTGTATGAACCAATGAAATGCCTAAGGTTTTATATATAAGAAATTGCCCATCATTTTTTACAGACAGACAAGCAGGTTCGATAATCAATACCCCCCTTTTGAGCTATTCTGCGATGGATCACAGTAAGAATTGCTTGTGCCTTTTGTTTAGTTTACATTACTCTTCCTCAATAAAATTTCGGTCAGAGATGATTGCTTTTATGCTTATTGTGAGTTTTATTCAACTCATGCCACTACAGTGATTGGAAATTTGTTTTTCTACAGATCAGTAAAGTTTCTACCTACCCTGACACTTAAGTATAAAGATGATACGAGTCATACATCCTTTGAGTGAGTTTAGCTTTTATGTTTGTACTGGGTTTATTTCTTCTTTTTCTACGTCGCTAAATGTGTTTATGAATCTTATTACTGGTTATGTTCTATTAGAACCTGTACTAATGTTTTTTGTTTGTTGATTGGCCAATGTCCTTGTAATTTCTTTGTGGTCATTCATTTCCTACTTACACGGGGTTTGTGATCGGCATGTCAACCTGACAAGTTAAAGTTCTTCCTTGTATAGTTTGACCGGTAATTAGAATGTAGACTTTGTTTCTAATGGATGCAAAGCCTCATTTGTAATGTAGACTTAGTTTCGCATGGTCGCAAAGCCCCATTTGTCAATATACCTCGAATTCATCTACAATCCACCCTCAGCATTTGTAGTTCTGGATGGATGATTACTTTAGAGAGCTTTTCAAAAAGATCAACAATCCTCTGAACAACTTTACTGTTGATAATTTACCTGGAGCTCCTTGTAAATATTCATTTTGAGAATTGTTTCTTCGTTTTTCGTTTCCTCTACATTTATCATCAGATGATGATTATATTGATCCCCTTCTTACTCATAATTGTGCAAGTGGTGATGTTGTCCCGGTCTACAACATGATTCATGCTGATAGGGTTGTCTACTATGCTTTATCAGTGGTGGAAATGCTCAGAAAAAAGGTCTTTTCCCTCCCTGTGTTAGTCTATTGTGTGTACCTCTAAATTCCTATGGCAGAGAGCGGTGTGCTTTATCTGTCCAGTGCAAATTTTGATTTTGTGTGTTGTTTTGTAAGCTTTTAAACACTGAAATGATTATGGTAGGGCAAAGAAATCCGTCTCGAAGAAGTGTTGCATGCAAGCAAACATGATGTTGATGGGAAGGTCTTGTACAAATTATTGTTGAAGGTGATCTATGATAAAGGGGAGGTCATTTTTGTGCATGCCTCACTTGAAGTGTCAGAATTCAAGGAAGAGCTGATCAAATGGTTTGTTGTTGACGACTTATTTTCTGCGGCCCTTATGGAAAAAAACAGGTAAAACTGCTATCTGAATTTCTTCCCTTTTACAACTTAAACGGTGTTTTACAAAGCCTCGAAAAAATGTGGTGCTGGTTTGTGTTGCTGCAGATTGTTGTAGGCTTTTAAGGTCTTTATACTGAGGACCTGGGTGTGGGGGTGGGGGCTGGGCATCGGGTTGGATTGATGGCAGATACGCTCCGGTCCGTTTTGATTCGAATTGGTTTAGATGAATGACAATTGCGGTTCGGATTGATGAATCTTTCTGTTTGCAACATTGTTTCTTTTTCTTCGCAAGATCATAGTCTTGTTTATTTAATGAAAACAAATCTAAAAATATGATTATTATTTTTATAATTATGGTGATTTTTTTTTTGGTTATAATTTGAACATATCTGAAAAAATAGTTTTAAAAATCCAAAAGAAAAGACAGTAGTGCCTGTGTCTAAAGCCAATAAGCCAAAATCAATATCTAATAGGTTTTGAATTCGAGTCAGCTTAGACTAGGGTCTCTCCTTTGTTTGTTAAAAAAAACAACCTTTGTTAAAAAAAACAAAGAAAAGCTATAAGTTAAAAAAAAAGGTTTAAATTTGGTATAAATGAGACATGAACTATTTAGATTGATTTTGATCGGGTGGATCATCTTATTTTTTCATCTTATGTATAGTTGCCCTTACTTTATTGTTTCTATTTTTCAGGTAAATTTATTAGTTTTTTTTTATAGAAGTTCTCATCTTTTGTCAATATTTTACAAAATACTTAATACTTAATATAATTAATTAGATCTATTGGTTTTGTTTACCAATTACTTTACACAAACGAAAGAAAATCCCATAGACTGCTATTTTTATCGCCCACTATCCCTCAGTTTTTTCAAAAATAGACTTAAAGATATGGTCCTTTTTTTTTTTTTTTTCTTAATCTTTTGTTATTTATTATCTTTTGAATTATCATTTTATATTTATTTTTTATCATAATGATATTATTATGTTTTAAGGGCATCTTAGTGAGACAAAAAGACTTCTTGCTTATTATAAGATCTTGAGTTTGAATTATTTTTATATTAAAAATATATATATATTTTTTGATTAAAAAGTAACAATAAATATGAATAATTTAGTGTATTTAATATTACCTTTTCCAAAATATCTCCTAAAAAATTCTCAATTGCCCTCGCCCTCCCCCTCCCTCTCCCCCAAATCCTTCAAATTCTCTTGACATATGACCGTGTATATTTCTTTGTCGTGACTACTCACGGCTAAAGAAGGGTAATAAATAGTAATAAAAGGTAAATTTATTTTTTATGATTCGGTGATTTGACCTTATTGACCCTTTCTTTAATCTTAGTTTACCCATTTGACTTTTTTGTGCCTTTGACTTTTTTAGGCAAGAATTGGGCTACTTTGATTTACATTACAAGGACGGCAGATGTCAGTGAAAGCGTGGTTTTTTTTTTATTTTTTTAAATTAGAGGGGTAGTATGAATAGTACATTTTGAAAATAAAAATATAAATAGTAAAAAATTGGTTATAAATAGTAATACTTTAAAAAAAAATTTGGTCCTTTCCATGTTAAAATGATTTTTTTTTTGTCCCTTATATTTAAAATATATATTATTTGATCTTATTATTGATTTAGTTCACATTTTGTCAATTCTATTCATTTACAGTCTATAAAATCTTCTTAAATAGATAATATAATAATTTAAATATTAATCTATTAAAAAATTTTAAATCAGATGATTAAATTTTATAAATAACTAATTCGAAATTCATAAATACAAATAAACTGTTTCATATTTTCATAACATGACTTAAATTTTAAATATTTTAATATATACACTAGTGTATAAACTATTATATATTTTATTAAAAAAATTTTGTATAGTACTCGTAAATAAATTTGACACTTTAAATAAAATAGATATTATGAGAACTAAATAATATATTTTTAAAATGTAAGGGATCAAATAATGTATATTTTATATGTAAGGGGAGAGAAAAATTATTTTAAAATGGAAGAGACAAAAAATTTATTTGACCAAAAATATGATTTAATCTTTAAAACAATAGCAGAAAATGAAAAAAAAAAAAATTGGTTTGACTTTACCAATTCGAATGAATCATGCAAAAAGGCAAAGAGGGTTGTGCAAAAGATAAAAGGACAAAACTGTAAAATATCGGTATTCTAATTCATTAAACGCTACAGTTTTTTTTTTTTTTTTTTGAAGGTTAATCTTCTTTTACGTAAGTCAACTTAAAAAAAAAAAAAAATTGAACAAATGTAATACTAGGAAATATAGTAGATAGGTTGCAAAGAAGATATTGGAGAACATGAAACCGCCCTTTTGCTAACTTCAATCATAAGAATATATAAATTCTTGAGTGAAAATTTTATGCCACTGAAAAGAAATAAAGTAGAAGATAACTTTTCAGAATTTACAAAACTACCCTCTTAAATTTTCATAACTTAGAAACAAGTAAACAGTGTGTCTCTTGGGGGGGAAATAACAAGTCCTCCTTCCTTCTCCTTCATCTAGTATACAAAAAAGAATGGCCATAATTACAACTTACTGTGTGCCCCTATTGGCAAGGGGACACATTTCCTTCTTCAGCTACACCACATTTTCTCCCCAGGAGGACAATCGGATTCTCTCTCTCCTAAAGCCAGTTAAATAAGTAATCCACAAGAAGAATGTACAATTAATTATACTGCCACTGCCATATTAATAATAATCTCGATCAGAACAGGTCTGTGAGGTCGTCCATGGGTATGTCCAGCCCCACAGCATCGTGGTCTTGTAAACCATCATCCTCAAAGTTGGTGAACCAAGAATTCAAGTCCTGATGGGCACCAAGGTCAGATCCTACACCTAGGTCTTCTATTGGGAGATCTATGTCATTCAGTGGCATTTTTGAGAAATCGAGAGACTCCTTCTCCTTCCGCGATGATGACTCTACCGGTGTATTACCAGGGGAGTTCAACCCTACCTCTCTTTTTCTGTTCCCACCGTTGCTCAAAAATTCACCACCAGAACCACTTGCTGATGTAGGGTGGAGCGACGGCGATGGTGTTTCCGTAAACTTGTTCATCAGCCCGTTCCCTGACATAGAGAGTTGAGCTGTCTTTTGTTTGGGCTTAGTTTTCGTCTTTCGCTCGCCCTTGGAAGAGTTAGCCAGGGATGACCGGCCGGCTTTGTTTCTGATTGAAGAATCCTTGAAACTCTCTCTTTCACTTCTCTTTCCCTTTGCACCACCCAAAAGATTACTTCCCAAAGATGTCGTTCTAACACCAGCTCCACCAACATCATCAAGCAGTACCTCCTTTTTCTTCCCTCTGTTCAAAATAGGCCCATTTTTCGCAAAAGCTTGATCAGACTGATGACTGTAATTGTCAAATGTATTGACACCTGCAGAATAGCAAGAAGAATCTATAAATAAGAATCAGAGAGAGAGAGAGAGAGAGAGTTTAATTAAATATTACAAGTGTAAGCTTATGAACTGAACATGTAAAGCCGTACCATTCAAAGGCTCAGCTTCACTGATTCGAGGAGGTGGAGCAGAAAGAATTTCCCGCAGAGCAGGTTCATCAAAACAACTTACTCCTGAATCTTCGAATTTCTTGCATCTAGCAAGCGTTCTCCTAGCAAAAGCTAATGCAACTGGCTTGGAGACCTTTGGAATCCCATTTTTAGAAGCAAGACTTCCTCGGGTCGCCTGTCAGATTTTCCATAAGACAGGTGAAATAAATAACAGAAAAATACTTCATTCCAAGCAAGCCAACCCTAAAATTAGAAAGGAAGAATGAAAACCACCAGGAAACAGATAAAACAAATACATAGAGCCAAGGCGCATTTGCTAAATGCAGCGAATATCTGAGGCGAAAAATTCACAACAGCATAACAAATATGCCTCCGGAAAACAATGCAGATAAGAGTTGCACTACAATCACGCTCTCAGTAGGTGTCATTGCATGACACAAATTAAAGAAGAAACAAAGGACTAAGGAACTTTGAAAGAGGGATTTAAATGAAGTCACAGCAAGTCAGTTATACTGCAGCATTACTTCCAACCTTACAGGCCATATGGTCTTCATCAACATCGACAAATCCATCTAATTACCCTCCCTATCTATTCAGGAGGTACATATTATCTGCTATTATTCTCTGACTCATAACAACCAAACTCTATTTAAAATGTTCCAAATATAAGATAGCCTAAAAATTTAAATTTCCTAAACTTCATATGCTACTAAAATTTTTACAAGTAAATAGCCATCTTGGAATCACTCTGATGGGATCTATGAATTTTCTAAACCCCATCTGATCCCATCTTCATCTGATAAAATAATAAAGGTAAAACAAGAGTTGCCACTAACAGTAACAGTTGCAATAATTTTATACAAATTCAGACAGAAATGGAACAAAAGATTACCAGCAGTTTTTTGTAAGCCAGCTCAACTAGTTTACTCATTGCCACATGCTCAAGGTCCCTGTTAAACAAACATAAGCATTATTCTCAATTCAATCCTAATGTCTAAATGTGAGGGGGAGGGGTGTGAAATTGTTAGATATAAACTTCTCTTCCTTCAGTTAATGACTTTGACTACAGCGTTAAGATAAAGAACTTACTGTCCTTGCACATCCTGTCCCCCTTGAATAGCTTCATAGATCTTATCCAGGCAACTTTTCTTTTTACCAACCTGAAAATTGCAAATTAACAAGATTCCGAAGACATAGCAGAGAGATTAAATACTAAGCAAAATTCAATGAAAGAACAAATCTTGATCATGGAAATATTCTCTTCATAAGCTGACTCACTTAAATCTACAGCTAACAAAGCATTTACCACCAGAAAGTAGTTGAAAGGTTCAATTTAATTACTTACTTGTTGATACAGGCCCATATTCAGATTAATGATCTCCTTGTTGATTACTTCCTCCTCTTTATCATGAAGGTCAGGCTGTATAAGAGCACCAAAAAAAAGGATGTCAAACATAGTCAGCCTGGATGAAAGAGAAAAAAATCAATACAATCAGTGTACAAGGTTATGGATTCAGACAATATCAGCTTCTAACTAATGACCGGGAAAATCAAATTGTATTTCATGACAGAAAAAGGTTGAAAAGAGAACCAGAAATCTAGAGTATAACTTTTTGACTGAGATGGGACACAATAGTCTAATAAATTGTATCTCTTACATAAGCAATGCATACCACTGGTTCTACGTATAGACCAACACTCTGTAGCTCTAGCACAAGTTTCTCCTCAAAACACAGTTGCTCATACTGGCTATCATTTGAAGAGCCTCCATAACTGTGTGCTCCAGCCAAACCATGACCAGAAACTCCAACCAATACTTCAACCTCTGGATGGGAATATCCATTGTCTCCTTGTAAGAGTTCTCCATCATGTGGAGAATCTAATACTCTGGATTTTCTACCATAATTGCTACTTGTATGGTGGGAAAACAAATTATTTGCATAGCCATTACTCTGGTTTTGAACTCCTTTTGTTGACTCACATTCAAATTCAAGTACCTCCCTTGGCTTTCTGTCATCATCAATAGGCGAATCCTCCTGAGCATTCTGATAAGACATAGATCTTCCCAATTCATTCTCATCAAATTCTTCAACGTCATCTTCCACAATGAAAGCTGAGAGTACCCTTTGGACAAGTGGGGTAACATGGTCTGATCTTCCTACATCCAGCCCTCCGGACACAGTGGAACAGTGAAATGGAACAAATGAATCTCCACATGTGTCTTTTGATTCACTATTATTCTGAGTGGTAGTACTTCTGGCTCCAGAAACAGAATCGGATATAGAAATTACTTCACGGAAACAATTGCCCTGAAAGACAAGAAGGAAGAGTCAAGAGCAAGGGAAAAGAATACTGGCATATCAAAAACAGAAACATCCAGCTTGGCGAAAAGTCCCAAAAATGTCGATAAGAATTAGCTGCCGACACATAAGAGGGCCATGGTTTAAAGACAAGAAACTCAACTCAGTTCAATAAATTAGACCAACAAGAAGAAAACCAATATTCAGGCATTTCAAGCTCTAACAGCCATCATTCACTCATCCATGGAATCGCCTTAACCTTTACCTTTCCCGTTAGCCATTGGTTTACAACAAAGGTAGCCCCACTCAGGTAAATTAAGCCTTTATTTCTGGATCAAGGCTTAAACTTTCTCAAGCCTATTTTCTAAACCATTTCATTCATTAAATAACCAAATTGATTTGAAGCTTCTATTAAGTGCCAGGTAAGGAGAAAAAACTTTTCCAAATGAATAAGTCTCATATACAAGGCCTGCCACTAGAAAGCAGTAGGTTTCTTTTCTCAATTAATACCTGCATAGAGGTCCCATGCCCAAATGTCTGAGAGAGCCTTTCATGCATTTCCTGTGCCTGTTTTAGCTGCTACCAAAAAGTATATGGATATTATTTACGCTGAAGAAAAAAGGCTCACAATTTTAAATAACAAGAAAATTCTATCTTATTTTGCTGCAACCTGCTGGGATAAGTAGGACTTTCCCTCTGAGCTGATAGAAGTAAATAGTCCCTCCACTCTCTTCCAAAATGCACTTGGGCATGCATCAACTGTTGTTGAAAGCAATATTAGATGATAAACATGGCACAAAATAACCATATTCAAGGAAAGAAAAAATGTTTATGCACCATTAGAATTGTAAGCAAGACTTGCACACGTCAACAGCTCTTCACGGTCATCATCCGATTCCCCTAAAACATCAGAAATATAACAGTTATGCAAACACAAGAACAAATAAGGTAGACCTACTGCAAACATATCATTGGAACGTTCCCGTCAGCACCCTTCCCCGTTTTCCCCAGCTACATAAACGTCTTAAAACAATACTCTTAAGAGTCGATTACTTTACACATTTAAGCATTTAATAACAATCATAAATGGAATGCCAGAAAGCTTTCAGAAGAACACACATTCACATCTGGTACATTACGTATTTTATTTAGTAACCTGTACCTAGTTGACCCAAAAAGCAGACCAAGAAACTGCATGATGCTAGTTTGGCTAAGATTAATTTAAAATCAGTGACAGTTGTCCATATGTAATGAAGCCAAGAAACACATGCTCTCTTTGTTTGGGTAGAGGTATTCTAACAAACCCATACATCTATAGCCTACACCCAGAAAAGTAAGCAATACTCACAGGAAGAGAGTGAAGTTACAAATGCCTACCAGTAAAATCGGGTGAACCACCACTCAGAGTATGCCCTAGACGAGAAAAGCCCTTGCGATCAGTTACCTTCTTCAAAGGACGGCCAGACTTACTGTCCAAACAATGAATAAACTTATAAGAGAAAGAAAACTAGGAAAAGAAACAGTAAAACATCACATACAAGGAAAAGAAGTTCATTCCAGCACCTCCCATTCTTATCGGAGCCAGGTCTCATATTTCGTAGTGGCTTAGCTGTGGGGGTACCATCCGACTTCTCTCTCACCGGTGACATACCTGCCCCAGAAAACGAGGAGCCCCTTCCAGTTCGGCCTTGTTTCCGTGTACCATCACCCATTTCCTCCTTAACAAAAAACTTATTTTTCTTCAAAAGCATTGGCGGATTTCCAACACTCTGAACAGCATTAATAACTTTTTCCTCTAATTCACCACTGCATCCTCCTTTTTCTTTCAATCGATTTTCACCGGCACCAGATTCTTCACTTTCTGAAAACCTAGCAGGGGATGCAACTGTCTCATGTTTAATTTTTATACTCTGGGTTCCAATTGGCGACCCTTTAGAGAGCAGAGAAATACTGGTTCCATTAGAAGCCAATCTGGAACCAAAATCCGAAGGAGAACAGCCTTCGGAAGGTGTCTGGACTTCATCATGGTTTGACACTGGAGAAACAAGGTTGGCTCTCCTAGTCCGAGACATTTTTTGTGGCCTCTGACCGACCCACTGCGTTATTGGCGGCGAAGAAGAACCTGAGGGCATAGCCCGCTTGCGATTGTTAGGACCATTTCCAGAAGAATTCTTATTCATATTCTGTGCCAGTTCCCAGCTCTCTAGTGTGGCCGATATACGAGGAGCATTGGATACTGAATTTGTTGCTGCTGACCCACTGCGTGGTGCTCTCGAGGCCTTTCCTTTTGCTAGTGGACTGGGACAGATGAGATTATTCTCCTCACGATTGCTCATCCTAGAAAGCAGACATAAATGTATCACACCATCATATGTATTGCAAAGACCAGAACAAAATTGTCTGTAAACTAACTGTAAAGGAAAGAAAGTAAGTAAAGACAAATAAATTAGAAAGAAGCCCATGCCATAAATAGATAAGACCACAAGGGTATAAACATACTTAATGCTTCCTTTGGCAAGGATTCGCTCCTTGTTTAGTCCACCAGTGACATCACGAGAGAGACCACACTTTTCCTGTTCAATCTTCATTGTTGAACGAACATTAGACCCCATGGGTGATAAATTACCATCCAACTTATTACCACCAAGAATTGCAGCTCCTGATCTGCAAGACGTGGAGATGGAGAATCTCTCATTATTATGAAAATAATATATACCCCTCTCTATCAAGAGAAGGGGATTACTACGGTTAACTGACAAGGCACAAGACATGTGCAACACAAATCAAAGTCAAATTAGATTGACAATCAAATCCAACATAGTAACACTGATGTACAATTGGGTTTATAACCCACTCAGAAGGCAAGACCATAAAATCTTTTAGTAAGCAATCTAGATGCTCCATCATTTAACTATATGGTGTGGTCCAAAGCCGCAAAATAAGGATAGTACATTTCAAAACTCAGGATTCAAGGGAAAATAATTTTTACTTCCTTCGAAAGGGACGAGTGCTTTACAAAAAGCAGGACAAAGGAGGTTCAACCAAAAAACAAAAAAGTGTTAATAGAATTCTAAGAAAGATATCAGAAAAATGCATACCAAATAAACACACCAACCATATAACTAAAATTGCAAAGATTTACATGCTCCAATAGTGATGATCACACGCATACTCAGCACCACCTATAAAGTAATGGTTTGAACTTGGATTTAATCCAGAGGGATAAGAAGAGGAATGTGAATGATGCTCATTAAAAATTTACAACTTCAATTAGACTAATTCAACATCACAGAGGTTCACTTCAACACCAGAGTTACAAGCACCATCCATTTTCCCTTTATTCCAACCTTTCTTGCTAGCCCATTAAAATATTCTTAAAAATAAAAAATAAATAAACGAGAGAAAGGTCAACTAACTTAATTGTGTTATTTCTATACAGTTCAAGCTTACATATAATTAGTATCAACCTCTTCCCTATTTAAAGTAATATAATGGTGTGCCTTTCCATTAAGATTTAATAACTTTATCGAAATCTTTGTTCAAACAGTTACATATCCATACAGCGGCAATCCGATTATTTGGGATGTCATAAAGAGAAAACAAATATATCTTAAACGACTAAAACTCAGAAGACTAGAGGAAGAAAATTTGCAGGGAAATTTCACACCCCAGGTAATCAACAGAAGAACAAAGGGGAAACAAAGAAAGTAGATTATTTTGGAGATCAAAACAAGTACCTAAGATTCTGAGAATCTGAAGACAGCAGTCCAGGTTCACTGGTAAGCTTATGGTGAATAGCTCGCTTTGGTTCTCCATCACTATCAATGGGTCTTGCGCAGACTGCACCTACTGAACGTTTTCTTTTCATTTTTTTGTCCCAACTCTCCCCTCCAGCAGGCAATTTTCGAATCTTTTCTTCAACAACATCAGTATCCATGTTACCATCCTTAACCATGTCTCTGTCTCTGTCTCTAGCTATCATCATGGTCTGCCTTGGAAGACCATTGCTCCTGCCTTCGGCCTGAACCACCAAACCAACGCAAATCCATTAAGATGGAATAACTAAAAGGGGACTCCATTAACACCAACCAGCTGGCCCAAAATTGAATAAATCATACTTTTACAAGACCTTACAAATGTTAAAATTTCCCGTTAAAGACACAGCCGCTGACAAAAAGTTGAAGCATAAAAAGATCTACAAAAACGTAAATGCTCTTACTCTGGTGTTTATGGAAAAGTTTGCAGTTATTACTAAAAGGAAAGGAACGATGCAAGACAACAAAGGGACACAACCAGTGCTTGACACCTTCAATTAAGCGAGAAATGCATTAAATAACCTCTTATTTGCACATTCATAGTGTTGCTTGAGACCCAAGAAAAACTTTTTACGCCCTGAAAACGATCCTATTCTATATTTATGTAATTTTACCACAGAAAATACCAAGTATCAAAAACTATTTTTAAAAGATCCTTTCGTATCTCCATAGGAGTTATCAATGAATACGAAGATTTGAAGAAGACACCAAAAGAAAGGGCTAAGCAGTGACCTTTGGTCTCCCTCCTTCTCATCAAGCTGAAAGGAAAAATATCAAGGTACATCTGGAAACTAACCAAATACAGTTTCAGTATAATGGTTACAAACCCGATTTTCTGCCACTGATGTGCGAACACGCTTATTGAGTACAACATTCTTAGATGTATCATCCAACTTTTGATGTGCAAATTCTGAGGGGCTCCGAAGCATCTGGTTTCCTATCTTCAAATTAGGGCCACCTGATCTTTCACTTGCTAACAGATCATTCCGCTGCTGTTTCTTGGAGGTTGTCGCTTCACAGTATTTGGTCAACTTATGCAAGCGTTCATCCAAGTTTTTAGCTCTACCACTGGACCCAAGAAAATTATTTATTAAAAACTCAGCACGCAGGCAACCAAAATAAACTTCAAACCACATGATTTCCCGCATTGTAATATTGGTCAAAATTCCACACTCCCATTTCCAGTTTTGTTTATTGAAGAGAATAAGTGGAAACCCTGTATAAACCAACCCTGTTTTCTTGCACGCAGTCCAAAACCACACTATAAAAAGGAAGATTCTGATGTAGTCCAAAAAGAGAAAATGTATCCAAGTAAAATACAAATTAAGAGATAACCTTGAATGGTACGATCAAGATATGGGCTTATCAACTATACTATACTAAAATGATAACAGGATCAAAAGTATAAGACATTAGTGCTTACCTAGCTCTGATGCATGTATCAGCCACGCTTGCTTTAAATCTCTTTAAATCCTCTATCGTCACTGACGGTGGGTTTCTTAAATGAGTTGCACCGAAAGCATTGTCCTCCGATGTGCTACCAATAGCGTATCCAAGAACCCTCCTCAGTTCGGGTGACCGAGGATACTTATCAACAGTAGGAATAGGTTCGAAAATTAGACATTTTGAGAGAGGGGATTGATCTACCACTGGTGTACCACTCCCCCTAGCTTTACCCTTTCCAGAATTGAACATACGGCCATCAGAAGTATCTCTGAAGCTCCCAGACCTATCCAAAGCGGGACCAGAATAACCCCCTCTCTGTGCATAGTTTCCAGTAAATATCGCATCAGGGCTAGCTGAATTCAACTCAAATCTTGCATTGCCAGCCATTCCAAAAACTCAGTCACAATAACTCATACCTACTATGAGCTTTTTCCCTCATCCGTCAGCTCTAAATCTGCACCTATCATAATTGGAAGAACACTCATGATCAAAAGAACATATCAGCAAAACAATACATTAATACTAAAAAAATCTCCTTCCCAAACACATGCCACATTTTAGGTACAAACTGTTCCAACTTACAATAAAAATAAATAAAAAAATTAAATCGATTAAGCTGTGATTTCACTGTATCACAAAAATGTTTAAGACCGGATTCAGCTTAACAGTGAATTCCAATCCAAGACTTCACTATAAGCGCTAAAAAGAATCGTACTTTCAACATTCGTAAAAGCAAAAGATATGATATTTATAAACACGTATTTATTGGGTCAAACAAAAACGGGCATTACTAACCTTTATGTCAAAAACCACCTGATCATGAATCCGTTCCAAAACTCAAATTAAAACAAAAAAAAAAAAAAAAAACCGTATTACTCAGAAATGCAATTCAGAAAGAAGTCAAATAATTTTTTAACGACCACGTCAAAGCACAATCCATAACATAACCCCCACTCAATGTCCAAACTTAAGAGCGTAGCTTCACAACCCCCCACTATCATCAAACTCAATCAAAAACCAAACCACGCATTGACTAACCCGACCCACCCAAAAAAACAATTTTTTGTTTGAGATATCCCAAATAGGAAACGGGAATAAAGTCCACACGAAATTCAAACCCAAGTCAATCAATTAGGGCAAATTAACCCCAAATCCAAATGCAAACGAACTGAATGATACCCTATTAGAGCACCCAAACAACGTCGTGAACAAAACCCTAACTCGACCAAAAGCGTGAATTAGGGTTTATCTTTTGAATAAAAAAAAAAAACATATTCCAGAATCAAACAGAATCCAACAAGGGGAAGGAGGAAAAAATTCTGTTGAAGTCGTAGAAGCATGGAAAAAGTACCTGCATTCGCCGTGGGTACAGAATTGGAGATCAAAGAGAGACAAAATTGAGCGGAAGCGAAGTGAGAAAAACAGAAAAAGTACGAAAGTAAAGAGTATGTGTTGTTGTTGTTATTGGGTTTTTTTTTTTTTTTTTTCAATAATAATAAAATAAAAAATGAAGTAGTAAACGGTGGGCTAAGATTTTTGGTTTTCGTAACATTGCGTTTCCCCCTTCCCTTCGATGAAGCTGGCTGGCAATGAAGCGATTCCACGCGGACCGGACCCGCTAAATTTAAGGTACTGTATCAAAGGGGGCCAAGCGGAGGGGGGACTGAACCGGTCTGGGTAAAAATATGTCGTACTGACCCGAAAATTTAATGAAGGCGTGATTTTAGTGTGATTAAGTTTAAGCGATTTCAATGCCCATGTCCTGATGTGCAAGCCAATTTGAGAAGGGTTGAAGGTTTAAAAATATATCAAAATTTAGGATGACTTTAGTATATGGTAAGATTATTTAAATGAGTGTCAAGGGTTGAGGAATCACGAAGGTGCTGGTCTCCGCAAGAAAAGTGAAATTGCCGGATAATATCAGAAAAAGGCGATGCATTAAATGGAGTTCGCATTCCGTCAGAGGGAATGAAGGGGAGGGGTGTTTGAACTAATGAGAAATGCTCAAGGCAATGGGTGATGGGTTTTATGAGTCTTGGTCTATGCAGTGTAGTATGAGTTGAACTTTGGGGGGCTATTGAAGGGGTTGCGACGGTGTGGGAGGGAGGGGATAGGTGAGTACTGGTTGGGTGGATAGTGTGAGTGTAATAGTTTTGGTCAATGGAGTGGAGGGTCATGGAGTGTATGAGGAGATGAAAGATATATTGGGAAGAGGGTCGTAGGTAATAATACAGCATGTCCATCAAGAAGACAATTTTGTATCGATTATTTGGCGGCGATTGTGGTTAAAGGAAGAAGGGGGTTTCAGCGACTGAAGGATCCTCATAAGGAAGTGTATAGATAGCTGGAACATGATATAATAGGTAGGGATACTATACCAACATAGCATAACGCTTTGGGGGGCGTTTGGTAGCGTGGATTTGGAATGAGGAATGGTTATGAACCCATTACAAAATTCATTTCATATGTTTGGTTCTAAAAGTTGAAAATGGAGGAATGAATAAAACCCTTTCAAATGGGTTTGCTCAAACCTGGGGAGGGATGGTTTACCATTTCATTCCTAGTTTGTGACTTTCTTTTTTTTTTTTTTTTTGGGTCCTCAATTGCCCTTTCCCTCACATCACCACCGAACCACATCCTAACTATCAACTTCTTCAATTCTTCATCTCAAAATTGGTTATCCACTTGAAGCCTTGGTTGCTGGATTTCTTCGGCGGGAGAAGGTAGCCGGCAGGGAAAGGGAAGGGAGGGGAGAAAGGCAGGGAGAGAGAATGAAGGGGAAGGACGGGACGGTGGTAGCAGGGAAAGAAGGTGGGCGGGGAGAGAGAATGGAAGGGCGGGGAGAAAGAGAAAAGGAAGGAGAGGGCAACTAGGGTTTCAAATGGGTGGAGGAGGGGTTATTTTTATATTTTACGTAAGGGTAAATGAGTAATTTTATAAGATTCTAAACTCTAATAATATCAAACACACCTACAAACCAAACATTTTTTATTATATCTATTCAAATTCTCAAAACTCATATTCATTCCGACTTAAACTAAAACCCATGTTGATTCCGAATCCCGTAAGTTCAACCAAACGCCCCCTTGATTTTTAGGCTTTGCTTTTTTTTGTTTATTAATAAAAAAAATGACATGCAAGATTATAGTGCCAATGAAGAAATAATTAAATTAATATAATCATCCCGTGTATATTCCTTAAAATAATATTTCATACACATTAAAAAAAATTAATGTGAGCGTAATAACGTGTAAAAGAAAGAAAAAATAAATAAATGGCCGGAATTAAAACGACCTTGAATTGGAAGGGATATGATAGGCAATTTTATCAAAATAATCACGCAGAATGAAATTTGGGACCAGCTTTCAATATTTAGAAATCAAATTTATTATCTCATACTCGTATTTCAAATAAAATGTTGGGAATCATTTTAATTCTTATTCTTTATTCTAAACTCTCAAACGAAACACACCCGTTTAAGTGGACAAATTATATTGTACTTATATCTTTCGTAAACATTTGATTTTGCCTACACACCCGACACTTCCGGAGTCTTAGTTGACAATAAGCTGACAACTTTTGCTGCTGAACAAATACTAAAATTCAGTAGATAGCTAATGCCCCATGTACGAGGAACCATGATTCGGGAGAATCAAAGCCTCCACAAAATACCTATTTAAGATGTTGTCAAAAAAAAAAATATATATATATATATATATATTCAAAAAAAGACAATAATTCTTTTTTAATATATAGAATTCTGTAAGATCTCATTCTATGGTCATTTTGGTAATATTATTCATGGCATTCGGGGACTAATGGGGAAGGAATGGAGTGTCCGTATCACCCACATTATGAGAGAAGCAAATTATGTCCCCGACTATTTTGCACAACTCGTATTATTTGAAAGGAAAAATGTAGTCAGATTAGGTGTACCGCCACCGATATTGGCTCCAGCAGGACAACAAGGGAATAAAAATTATGAGACCTAGGCAGTAACTAGACAAATTTAACTAAACTTAAGGTGTCAAAGTAGGTAGTGAAGCAGGATCATTCTTGCCTCCATGATTTTACTAAATATACATATAACAAGTAGGTAAAGCCCAGTGACACCTTTAATTATCACAGTCACACCACTGAACAAGGACAATGAGTAAAAAGTACAATCTCAAATGGCCCATCCCACCGCTAGTCATGGCGAAATGGAGCCACACACCACTCGGGACCTCCATATAATACAAGATCAGCAGGGCAGGGCTGGGCAGGGCAAGGCAGCTCTGATTCATTTGGCTGGCCCTGTGATTTGCCAATGGATAAACCAACGGTTACTTCTTATTCTGCATTGTTTGCTCTGTGCTTCTGTTTTTGGCTCCTGAGTTTCGTGCCTTCTGTTGAATGCTCCCAATACGAGGAAGAAGAGTTGTCGTGGCTCGGCGACATTAATGATGACGAAGTTGACATGGTTCAGAGCAGGCATGATTCGTTGAGGAGATGCGACTTCACGTCTGGAAAATGGGTTTATGATCAAACTTATCCGCTGTATGATTCCAGTTGTCCGTATCTGAGCACTGCAGTGGCATGTCAGAAGAATGGACGCCCTGATTCTGACTATGAAAAGTGGAGGTGGAAACCAGACTCTTGTACAGTTCCAAGGTACTACTTACTACCCTTTAACCTCAATTGCCCCCAAAAAAAGAGCTTGTTTCAGGAAATTCTGCAAGAATCCACATGAATATTTTGCAGGTTTGATGCATTGGAGTTTCTGGGAAGGATGAGAACGAAGAGGATAATGCTTGTGGGTGATTCCATAATGAGGAATCAATGGGAGTCTCTTGTTTGCTTAGTCCAATCTGTTATTCCTACTGCAAGAAAAACAGTCACTTACCATGGTCCCTCCATGGCATTCCAAGCTTTGGTAAGACAAGATTTTACCTCAAATTATGTTAATCCTCAAGAGCTTGATGATAGGATTAAGGTCTGTTGTTGACAGGATTACGAGACATCGATCGAGTTTTGTTGGGCTCCATTTCTTGTGGAACTAAGATCAGGACCAGAGGACACGAAATTGTTGCATCTAGACTTGATTGAAGAGAATGCAAAATACTGGAGAGGAGCTGATGTGCTTGTTTTTGATTCAGCTCATTGGTGGACTCATTCTGATAAATGGAGCTCGTAAGACAAACCTCATCAATATAAGTTTGCATAAATCCATGAAAAAGATGGTTCTCTCTTTGAGTTTCAGCCACAAAAAGAATCCATATTAACTGTGTTGCATGCAGGTGGGATTATATCATGGAAGGAAGCAATTTATACACAAATATGAACCCCATGGTTGCATATGAGAAAGGGCTTACAACATGGGCTAAATGGATAGACTTAAACGTCGATCCACGCCGAACTCGAGTGTTTTTCAGGAGCATGTCTCCAAGGCATAACAGGTATTCGATCCATCATTAAGAATCTATGATGAATCTTTCAGGGAATGGCTCAAGAATATGAGCACTTAAGAGTCTTTATATGACCACTTTGTTTGCTGACAGGGAAAATGGCTGGAAATGCTATAACCAAAAGGAGCCTCTGCGGAATTTCACTCGGCCACACGTTCCTCAACAACTAGTTGTTCTGAGAGGGGTGATAAAAAAGATGAGATATCCAGTATATTTGCAGGACATTACGACGCTTTCGACTCTTCGGAAAGATGGCCATCCATCTGTCTATGGTAGAAGTGTTGGCCAAGAAGAGAAAAAACAGCATGTTAAAGGCTATACCTCTGATTGCAGCCATTGGTGCCTCCCTGGTGTTCCTGATACTTGGAATGAAATGTTAAGTGTTGTTCTTTAAGCATAAATGTACCAAACTACCTACAGCTCTTTCCTTTGGACCAACTGCCTTGTTGTGGCTATTAAATTATGGTGTATGTACTAGTTTCCTCTCGTTAAGGTTATAGTATTTGAAATCATGTGTGGGTTTTTTACCGGGTATTTATCGCTGACATGTAAACTATGTGACTTGTGATATATTTTTTCTTTTTTTGAGAACTCTCAATAGTAGTCACAAGAACGTAAGCCGTTGTTCGATCTTGACATGAGATGATTGACAATGTTTAGGAAAGTCGTTATGATTTTGAGTTATATGTTCTAAATGGTTGTTAATAACTTCTAAAAGTAATTTTTTTTTTTTTTTTTTCTGACAAGAGTGTTGTAGTCCAATAATTAATACTTTCGTTTAAAACTAATAAGTTTTGAATTCAAGTAATTTAGATTTGAACTTTCTTCATTGTAAAACTTTTTCTTTACTACAACAGTAAAGCTAAGGATTTATGGAAGGGACAACTTATCCAAGTGATCCAAATAAATGCTTCCACAAGCATGATCCAAATAATGGTGTCTTGGTGTGTATGAAGCATCATCATTTTCTTCCCTCCAAGCTTCTTCTTCTTCTTTTCACTTTATTGGTTGGAATGATGATCTTTTCTTTGTTTCTTACTTTGTCAAAAAAAAAAAAAAAAAACAGGGTAAATAAAGATGAATTAGCCCACCAAACACAAATCATGGAGATCTTTTTCTTTTTGGCCTTCATCCAACCCTAAGATTAGTCCAGCATCTTATAAAACTGTGTTACTACTACAGTAACAAGAAGCAAGGTCAATAAATCTGACAGTGAGTGATTGAACATTTAGTAAGCTCAAATCTCTAGAAAGAGCACGTTCTTTGGCTCTTTATTGTCAAAGTGTTGGTTGAGGTAGTTCTGGGTTCAAATGCTTTTTGACTAAAAACTTCCAATATTGAGATACTCTCCATTTACAAAATAGACACCATGATTTACGTGGAAATTCTTGTTCCATATAAAGAAGTAAAAATCACGAGACTAAAAACTTATCAAATCCACTAATCACCAAATATAATATGAGAACTAATACACAAACAACAATACCAAAATAGTTATGAAAGACTACATAAACACTAAAAACTCTTTACAAAAATCATAGAATGAATAGAAACCATCACTAAATTTAGGAAATCATAACTCATAGATTGGATTTCCAAAATTAAAATCATATGTGCGAATGAATTTTGGTGAGTCTTCTAATTGCAGTAAAAAATTCAATTTAATCGGACGAAATTTGTCCTCTAAACAAGATAAAACATGAATTGTTTATATAAAAACTCAATTTGTTTTTATTAATTTGGTTATTTTTTCACACTCATTATTTTTTTGTTGAAATCGAAGGAATATCAAGCAATATTGTATAACTATTGAAGGGTTATGATAAGAATTTGTATCCGCTGGCCGAAACAAGTGATGCCATAGAATATTGCTAGGACTAAATGGAAGAATCAATAATGAACTAATACACAATGAATCAAAAGATCAGTAATCTTTCTCTAAGCTACTAGCTAGAATCAAACCGCTTCCTCAACTTAGCAAGCTCCTTGGAATTCAACCCAAAAGCCTTCATCAGAAGCTCTTCTCTTATATCAGAACCGAAAATGGCAAAAGGGATTCTAACCAGGCCTGGATTCTGGCTGTTGAAGCTTCCAATTATGGTCGCCGGCGAATCCCCGACGTTCATCTGGAAGTGCACAAGACCCCTGGGAAACACCATCACCTCACCCTTCTCAATCACTCTAGCAAACACTCTGTTTTGTGTATCAACAAACCCAGAATAGATCTTGCCCTCCACCACAAAAGCTGTCTCGGTTGCTCTCGGGTGATAATGCGGGATGTTGACGCCGCCGGCGTCGAAATCAGCTCGAACTAAGGACATGCCGAGCGTGTTTAATCCAGGGAAGACGGCCGAGTTTACTGGAGTGGATGAAAAGCCCGTCTTCTTGAAATTTCCTGGGCTTTTTATGCCTGAAAAGACGAAATCCTCAACGGTGACAGACGATGAGTTCTTGCAAGATGGGACTTTTTCAGATGAAGCGTTGGTTCTTGGCACGCAGAAGTCAGAAACTGCATCCGGGTCCGAAGCTGAAACTGCATAAATATGGAGGAAAACAGCAAAGAACACTCTCATGATCAGTGCTCCGGAAGCCATGTTTGATGGGGTGTTTTTCAATGGATTGAAACTGCAAAAAGATTGGATTTTCACAAATCCGGAAGAATTTTAAAGCAGAGATTGATAAGAGTGCAGTCTGTTTCTGACTTAAATATTCCCTGAAATCCAGATTAAATACAGAGGATTGTAAGAAAATTGATCATTTTTATTGTGGAAATCAGAGTAATATTAATATCCTTCATGGGTGGAGTGGAGTAGTTCGCTTGGGAATAAAGATAAAGGAGGAGGATTAGTTAGGCCATGCCGGCCATGGCTGCATCCACAAGCATAGTCGTGAATTATTTCCGCCATGGAAGCTCTTGAATTTACACACAAGGTAGAAAAATGATGATCATTGATCAATGGCATTGCATTATTACGCCTTTTTCATTCTTGTCTTTAAAGACAAGTGAAAGATAATCCAGTAGTTTAATGAATTAATTAGAAGCAGAAAGTACAAAAAGAAAAAAAACCAAATCATAACCTCCCACATGAACGCAACTACTAGCACTCTTTGGTTACCTTTTACAGGTTTCCCAGGGACCATTTTTTTAAGTATTTAGATTAGTCGTTTGGTAAAATTTTTGGAAATTATTATGGATTTGTGTTCGATAGTTGAGAATTTATAGTGGTTTTAATATTTTATTATAGTCATTTAATTAATAAATTGGGCTTGGGAATCATTACTAATGATATTATTTGGTTGATAAAAAATGCATTAATTTTCTAATATTACAATTTATTATTTATAAAAATTTAATTATTTGTTGATACTATTTTACATTTTACTATCACCATTTTAAATTTTAAGTTAATTTTGTTATTATTATTTTATATTATATTTATTCTTTATTTTATTTTTCAAATTAATATGTTATATTATATTATATTTTTCGTTATTGTGTTTTCCTCGAGTATTATGACGTTTTGATACGATATTATTTTATTTGAACAATAAAACATACAAACAAATATGTATAAAAGATGAAAGTCACGTGGACATAAAAAATTCAAAAGTGATGTTCACTAGCAAAGGAATGGATACCGGAACTTAATTCAGTTGATCAAGAATTTACTAGCAAAGGAATGGAGGGTGCGGGGAAGTCAATGGTGTCGCTGCTTTAGCTGCTTCTGGCCGGATGAAGGTGACAAAATTGGGTGAGCCACCGTCGGAGACATCTTGTTGGATTGACGAGGACAATAAAGAAATGACTTATCGTTATTACGTCACAGAGTCAGGGGTTAGTTAGGGTTTGACTTTTTTTTTTAACATAAAAAAACACATAATAATAATAATATAAAATTAATTTTTAAAATAATTCATGAATAATTTCTATATTCACCGACCTAATAAATGTAGTTCGAATTCAAATTATCACGAGCACTTTTTTTTACGTCTTATAATTATTATTATGAGTAAACTTAAAAATCAATAAGTTAAATTATTTTTTGAAATAAAATATATATATATTAATTTACTGAAAAACGTACATCACTCGTTGACAAAAGAAAGATACAGTCAAATAAATACAAATTATATGTATAATATTGTATTTAAATCTACCTTATCAAGTGGTGGATATATCACATGTCAAAATTTTAATCTGAACAAGATATATCACTAATTTTCTGTTGAAAATTTCAAAACATAGATATAATAATTAGATAGATGATGATTGAATTTTTTTTGACCAAACATCGAACATCGTCAACGACGCCACTACCAATCCAATGAACTTCACCAACGAAACTTCCACCATAATAACGAATACCATCAATAAAGCCACGACCAATACACTACCAGTAAACCTGAATCTATTAAAGAACAAAAGAAAATAAAGATTGTGGATAATCCACATTTATTAGATGACGAAACTAAAAACAAGAAAATGAAAACAGACAATAAATTTATTTTCTGCATCATCCTATGATGAGAACATCATCATACGATGAGAAGATGAGGGAAGAAATATTTTTTAAAAGTTGAGTTTGGAGGAGAAGAGAAGAGAGGAGAGGGGAGGAGACTAATAAATTAAATTTATTGAACTAAAAATCATAAAAAAGAAGTAAATATTTTAAAAATGGGACAATAGAGCATAAATTTTGCACTATTAATAAATTTTTTCTGGTTGATGAATATTCTAATATATTTAATTTTTTATTCTACTAAATTTTAACACTGAAAACTCATTTTTTTAATGATTAAATATTTGTAATTTAAATACAAATTTAATAAATAATATATAATATTATTAGAATTAACTAAAATATATTAATAAAAAATACAAAATTTATAGTCACTAACAAAACCTGTTGACCCTCGGAGAAATCCAAAACCGGCTGCATAAGGATTAAGCATTGTCTTCGTTTGTTTTGTGTTCCGAGTTCCCACCTTGACCTCTCATTAAAAACTCCTTTCAAACTCCCGGGGTTTTGTCGTAAAAAATGCTGGGGTTTAGTGCCGCCACCTCTTCCGAAGCCGCCATCTTATCCGCCGTACTCCCTCCATTTCGCACTCCACGCACCGTCGCCGCTCTTCCAACCTTCTCTGCTGCATTAGCAAGGAGCTCTTCTCCAAGCAGCTTACAGGCAAGCATAACACCCGACACTCACCAATTCAATATAATCCCACTCAATAATTCTTTATTCTTTCTTCGTTCATTTGCTTCTGCCAATGTTTTTTTTTTTAATTTTAATTTCTTGCTGCTTTACTATGGCGGTATCATGTAAAACACTTTTTAACTTTTTTTGGGATTAGTTTCTGGCTGCAATTCCGTCTGGGTCAAACTTTTCTCCGATTAAAGCCATGGCTGAAGCTGGAGCTACTACAACCCCACCACCACCAGGTACTTCTGCCAATAAAACATAATCTTTTAAAAAAATTTGGTTTACTTGTGTTTACGGAGATTCTGTTATCTGATAGTATTATTGGCATTTGGGAGGGATTGTAAACGGGAAAAAACGTTCAAAGTTAATTTACAGGCACTGTGCTTTACATTTCTTATGCATAAGTGATGACAGTTTTCATTTTTTTTCCTTTCTATAGGATTAGAGGTAAAATTTAGATTATTCCAGTTGCTTGGAGTGAATTAGAGCGAGAAGTATTTTGTTGAGTTCGTATGAATCGACATACTAGAAGTGTTTCTGTCTCGGGCTTACAACCTCTCATAAATTTCTATATTGTGCTTAATCTTTGAATCTTAGGGAGGAAACATGCATTGATTTCTCTATCAGATAAGACCGAGTTGGCTATCCTTGGCCGTGGACTTCAGGACTTGGGGTAAATTGACCAAATTTTGATGTTTTATGTTTATCACCTCAATTAGTGGTAATGTTTCGTGGAGATTGAAATAAAAAATTTGATCATCTTTTTGGAACTTGGTATGGTGGTTGATATTTAGAAAGATGCACTTGCTTGTACAATTCCACACACTACATCTAATTCCTACCGTGTTTTTGTGGTGATTCTAAGCCAATTTTCTTCGACTGTTCTAGATACACAGTTGTTTCTACTGGAGGAACAGCTTCTACTTTGGCAAGTCATGGGGTTTCTGTAACTAAAGTGGAAGATCTAACTGGTTTCCCTGAGATGGTGAGCCATGGTTTTATGTTGCCATTTTTTTTATAGCCGAGATAAAATCACCGAACCACTGTATTTTCAAATTTTGATTGCTTGTACAGCTCGATGGCCGTGTAAAAACTCTACATCCTAGAATACATGGGGGTATTCTTGCAAGGAGAGATCTGGAACATCACATGGAAGCCCTTGAAAAGCACAAGATTGGTGCGTTTGAATTAATTTATAATAGAGTATCTTTAGCTTAACTTGAACTGTTGTTTTCTCTTGTCCTGGTTAACATCTGCCCTAGGTTCGGATACATGAAACTGTTAGAAATGCCTCAAATATTTGAAACTATTTCTTTTGCAGGTACCATCGATATAGTGGTGGTGAACTTATATCCCTTTTATGAAAAAGTTTCCTCTTCAAGTGGAATATCATTTGAGGATGCAATTGAGAATATTGATATCGGTGGCCCTGCCATGATTAGGGCTGCAGCAAAGGTTGGTTGGGTTATTCTTCTTTTGTTAAATGTTGATGTTTGAGGATTCACAATCACTTCTCTTTGAGGCTGGCTATATTTCAAAAAGCCCTGAGGTATTTTGGATGCAAATTTACACCTTTTTACTGTGGCACTAGACAAACTAAATATATGGTTTGTGGTTTTGAAACTTGGAATTCTAATGGATACTGTGCTTTGAGATAAATATAAGTGAATTGTTATAGAAAAATTATTTTCCGAACACCTTAGCTATTTAGCAGCTAGTGCTTGTAGCTTGAATGCTTAAGTTGTATTCAGCACATTTAAATGAACACCAACTACAGTGCTGAGGCAAATAATAAACAGAAAAGGATAAGAAAGAAAAGAAAAGAAAGTTACCGGGTTGATTCTTGGTGACAGCAGGCATGAGCTACCTTCTCATCCTTCAACATTCTGTTCATTGTTGTCTAGGAGGTACACTTTTTTGAATGAAAGGGTACACGTAGGTTAAACGACTGCTCTGTACAACTATGGAATATTTTTAAAAAAGGGCTCTGGTGGTTGATTGGAAAAGAACTCCCCTGAATAAATATCTCATTTTCAAATGCAGAGGTGGTAACCTATCGGTAACATATAATTTTCAATGACCTGTACATATTACAGAATTTTATTGAGCTCAATACAATTGTATTTCTTGTTTCTTCTAACATGATCATCATGGATAATGTTCACAGAATCACAAGGACGTTATGGTGGTAGTTGATCCAGAAGATTACCACGAACTTCTAGAGGTTCTTCGTGGAAAGCAAGACAACCAGCAGTTTAGAAGAAAGCTGGCTCAGAAGGCTTTCCAACATGTCGCTTCTTATGACACAGCAGTCTCAGAATGGTTATGGAAACAAACAACAGAAGGTTAAAACTTTTGTCCACATATTTCTACTTCTTTCCAAATCATTCTAAAAATTTTTTATTTTTAAATTTTTATTTGATGTTTGTTGCCACCAAAATGGAAATATAAAGTTTGTGAGAAATTTCTGAGATACAACTCAAAAATTATAAGACTGCTATCTATACTTCCACATTGATTGTGTTGTTGTCTTGTGCATTGAAGATAAATTTCCTCCCAATTTAACTGTTTCACTCTCGCTGAAGAGTTCACTTCGCTATGGTGAAAATCCTCACCAAAACGCTGCATTTTATGTCGACAAATCTTTATCTGAGGTTAATGCTGGGGGCATAGCAACAGCAGTTCAACACCACGGAAAGGTATACTAGTCCTTCTTTTCAGGGTTCAGTTCTTAAGTATTTTGCAATTTAGGATATGTTTTTTTGTTTAGTAGTTTTGTGTACTTATTATATTTGATGGTTTCAGATTTTGAGGTGAACAGTGAAACAGTTTCGTGCACACTTCGAACATTTAAAAATTGAGCAGTTAAAGAAAGGAACAATGCTTTTATGAATTAATCTCACATCACGATTTTTTCTTCATCTGGCCAAACCAGAACATTACTTTTGTGCAGACTATTTTTTCCCATAGGTGCAAAAGAACTCTTGAAATGTTTTCCAACTGCAGATAGGCATTGCAGTGTGCTAATCACAGTGCATGTGACAGGAAATTGGATATCCTTGTAGATATTTTGACGTTTATTGACTTTTGTTATACCCCGTTCAACTATGTTCCTCGTTTTGCTCTCTGTTTGTTTGTTTATTGTTATTCTTCCTTCTTTTCCACTATTAAGTTTCCAACTTGAAGTTACTGCTTCTGCTTAGCGTAATCAGTTTAGATCTTTGTAGATTTTAACAATGACTGTTTGGGGTTAGACTAAAATATATTTTGTACCATTTGTTTCAGGAGATGTCCTACAATAATTTTTTAGATGCGGATGCAGCATGGAATTGTGTCTGCGAGTTTAACAAACCCACTTGTGTGATCGTCAAACATTCAAATCCTTGTGGTGTTGCTTCACGTGATAATATTATTGAAGCATATAGACTGGCGGTGAAAGCTGATCCAGTTAGTGCTTTTGGTGGTATAGTAGCCTTCAATGTTGAAGTTGATGAGGTAACTTTTCATGTCATTATTTCATGTTGGTATTTGCTTGCTCTTTCATGATTTAATTTCCTTTACTCAGTTCTTGTGGTAGGGAGAAAGGTTTATTCTTTAATTTACCTCGGAATTAGTTAAGAGCAGTGTGCCTGAGTGGCTGTGGTTAGCTTTTGGAAAATGGGAGCCAGAATGATTTCAAAATGATGCTCTTAACTAAAATTAAAACCATATTTAACTAGTACAATTCTTGAAATTTCTCCACAGGTGCTGGCTAAGGATATTAGAGAATTTAGAAGCCCAACTGACAATGAAACTCGAATGTTTTATGAGATTGTCGTGGCACCCAAGTATACGAAAAAAGGGCTGGAGGTTCTCCGTGGAAAATCTAAAGATTTGAGAATCCTTGAGGCATCGAAAAACAGTAAAGGAAAGCTTTCACTCAGGCAAGTGGGTGGGGGTTGGTTATCTCAAGATTCAGATGATTTAGTTCCAGAAGACATCGAATTTAAATCAGTCTCCAAAAGGGCTCCCCAAGAAAGTGAACTATCTGATGCAAAGTTTGCCTGGCTATGTGTGAAGCACGTGAAGAGCAACGCCATTGTCATTGCAAAGGTCAGGTCACTATCTTTTAAACTACACAGTGAATATTTGAAAACAATGTTTCTAACTGTACTCTTTCAATTCACAGGACAATCGTATGTTAGGTATGGGAAGCGGTCAGCCAAACCGTTTGGAGAGTATGAGGATAGCAATGAGGAAAGCCGGGGATGAAGTCAAGGGAGCCGCTTTGGCCAGTGATGCTTTCTTTCCATTTGGTAATTGTTTCTTGCTCTATCCCCAAACACTGGTTGTTGGTTCACATTTCTAACATGTGTTCATGATCTTGTAGCCTGGAATGATACTGTGGAAGAAGCATGTCAAAGTGGGATAAGCATTATTGCTGAGCCCGGCGGTGCCAAGAGAGATGGGGATGCTATCGATTGTTGTGACAAGTATGGAGTCTCACTTGTTTTCACAAATGTGAGGCACTTTAGGCATTAATGCAAGAATCGTGGACTTGGATTGGAAGTAGGCATGTCTTGATGAGAGCGAAACCCGAGCTTGCATCAAAGATTGATGCTCGGAAATTTTGGTCGGTAATGGAGAGAGGATATTTACTAGTCGCACATTTCTGCTTGCATAAGATCTGCCTTTGACTTGATTAAGGGTCTTTTCTTTTGTGTTATTGGATCATCATTCATAATTATAATGTAGCTAATGAAATTCCAGATTTGGACATAAATTTACTTCGTAATTTTGGTATGGTAAAAACTTTGTTCGAGTGAAAATAGGCTCAACAAGCAAAGGAGAAGTGTTAATATTCATAAGAGACAATGTAACAGTAAAGCCTTCGTCTGCCCAGTATATTACAAAATGGAAATAGAATGAGCTCAATATTTTCCCGAAACATGGACTTTAAAAGCTGTCCTATTAAATTTGCGTTTTAATACACACTATTTCTCCTTTCCTTATTGCTGCTGTGATTGTTATACAAGCTCGAAGTGAGATACTCCCTAGTAACTCTCATCGTCAGTCTCTGGCCTCCTGAGGTAGTAACGCAGGCAATTAACCAGAACCTGCACCATGTTCACATCGCAACTTGAGATACTAACAGTGTGGAAGTGAGAGATCTAATAATTGACTAAAGGACACTCATTATTCAGAACACTCATATGCAAGAACAAAATATTGATAACTCATTCATTCAAAGTCTCTAATATGCAAATTTTAGTTTTGGATAATCAATGTCAACG